>JACSZP010009962.1:0-26067 GCA_016161895.1 Pinna nobilis
CAAGATGACATACCTTACCTCGACGGAAAGGTCCCGATGACCTAATCCCTCACCAGACCCCACTGAAACTTGGTGGGTGTTAGTTTCTCGACATTCCGCGTCGATCTAATAAGGAATTTTAAAAATTGCAGACAAAAAATATTTTGGCCTAAAAAAAACCATGGACTATAGCCTTAGGTATTTTCCTAGGCGAAAAACGTTTTGTCTCCGAATTAAAAAATTGTTTTGCATACGATAGTTCAATGTCAGCCCTCTTTAAAAATGTAAGTATCCTTCCCGTCAATAATAAGGGCGTGGCAAAGTCCCAAAATGACATACCTTACCTCGACGGAAAGGTCCAGGTGACCTCATCGTTCGCCTAACGTCACTGAAACTTGTTGGGTGTTAGTTTCTCGACATTCCGCGTCGATCTAATAAGGAATTTTAAAAATTGCAAACAAAAAATATTTTGGCCTAAAAAAAACAATGGACTATAGCCTTAGGTATTTTCCTAGGCGAGAAACATTCTGTCTCCGAATTCAAAAATTGTTTTGCATATGATAGTTCAATGTCTGCCCTATTTAGAAATGTAAGTATCATATCCATCTCGTCAATAATAAGGGCGTGGCAACGTCCCAAGATGACATCCCTTACCTCGACGGAAAGGTCCCGATGACCTTATCCCTCACCTGACCCCACTGAAACTTGGTTGGTGTTAGTTTTTCGACATTCCGCGTCGATCTAAAAAAGAACTTTAAAAATTGCAGACATAAAATATTTTGGCCTAAAAAAAAACAATGGACTATAGCCTGAGGTATTTTCCTAGGCGAGAAACATTCTGTCTCCGAATTCAAAAATTGTTTTGCATATGATAGTTCCATGTCTGCCCTATTAAGAAATGTAAGTATCATATCCCTCCCGTCAATAATAAGGNNTCACCTGACCCCACTGAAACTTGGTGCTTGTTAGTTTCTCGACATTCCGTGTCGATCTAATAAAGACTTTTAAAAATTGCAAACAAAAAATATTTTGGCCTAAAAAAAACAATGGACTATAGCCTGAGGTATTTTCCTAGGCGAGAAACTTTCTGTCTCCGAATTCAAAAATTGTTTTGCATATGATAGTTCAATGTATGCCCTCTTTAGAAATGTAAGTATCATATCCCTCCCGTCAATAATAAGGGCGTGGCAAAGACCTAAGATGACATACCTTACCTCGACAGAAAGGTCCCGGTGACCTCATCCCTCACCTGACCCCACTGAAACTTGGTGCTTGTTAGTTTCTCGACATTCCGCGTAGATCTAAAAAAGAATTTTAAAAATTGCAGAGAAAACATATTTTAGCTTAAAAAAACCCCATGGGCCTTAGGTATTTTCCAAGGCGAAATACATTTTGTCTCCAAATTCAAAATTGTTTTGTATATGATAGTTCAATGTCTGCCCTCTTTACAAATGTAAGTATCATATCCCTCCCGTCAATGGATATCCGTCTCCGTCTGGCCTCCGTCAATTGTCCCAAGATGACATACCTTACCTCGACGGAAAGGTCCCGGTGACCTCATCGTTGGCCTAACCTCACTGAAACTTGTTGGGTGTTAGTTTCTCGACATTCCGCGTCGATCTAATAAGGAATTTTAAAAATTGCAGACAAAAAACATTTTGGCCTAAAAACAAAACCATGGACTATAGCCTTAGGTATTTTCCTCGGAGAAAAACGTTTTGTCTCCGAATTTAAACATTGTTTTACATATGATAGCTCAATATCTGCCCTATTTAGAAATGTAAGTATCATATCCCTCTCGTCAATAATAAGGGCGTGGCAAAGTCCCAAGATGACATCCCTTACCTCGACGGAAAGGTCCCGATGACCTAATCCCTCACCTGACCCCACTGAAACTTGGTTGGTGTTAGTTTTTCGACATTCCGCGTCGATCTAAAAAAGAACTTTAAAAATTGCAGACAAAAATATTTTGGCCTAAAAAAAAACATGGACTATAGCCTTAGGTATTTTCCTAGGCGAGAAACATTTTGTCTCCGAATTCAAACATTAATTTACATATGATAGTTCAATGTCTGCCGTCTTTAGAAATGTAAGTATCATATCCCTCCCGTCAATAATAAGGGCGTGGCAAAGTCCCAAGATGACATACCTTACCTCGACGGAAAGGTCCAGGTGACCTCATCGTTCACCTGACCTCACTGAAACTTGGTCGGTGTTAGTTTTTGGACATTCCGCGTCGATCTAATAAGGAATTTTAAAAATATTTTGGCCTAAAAAAACCATGGACTACAGCCTTAAGTATTTTTCTAGGCGAAAAACGTTTTGTCTCCGAATTCAAAAATTGTTTTGCATATGATAGTTCAATGTCTGCCCTCTTTAGAAATGTAAGTATCATATCCCTCCCGTCAATAATAAGGGCGTGGCAAAGTCCCAAGATGACATACCTTACCTCGACGGAAAGGTCCAGGTGACCTCATCGTTCACCTGACCTCACTGAAACTTGGTGGGTGTCAGATTCTCGACATTCCGCGTAGATCTAATATCGAATTTTGATAATTGCAGACAAAAAATATTTTGGAAAGTAAGTATCATATTACTCCCGTCACTAATAAGTGGCAGGGTCCAAACATGACATCCCTCTCCTCGATGGAAAGTTCCAAGTGACGTTGACATTACCCGACCTTATTCAAATTTTGGGGTTGCTAGTTTCTCGACATTCTGCGTCGATCTAAAAAGGAACTTTTAAAAACAGAGACAAAAAATGTTACCACTTCATCTCGATGTAAATGGTCCGTTGATGTTATCCTCGACTTCACTTGAACATAGTGGGTGATAGTTTTGCGACATTCCGCGTCGATCTGATAAAGAAAGGTTAAAAATTGCAAATATAAAATGTTTTGGCCTTAAAAAAAACCCATGAAGTGATAAAAAATGTGGTTCAAAAGCATGGAATTGTATAACTTTGGTCTTTCCCGGTGATCTTGTCCTTGATCGACCTCACTGAAACTTGTGTTAGTGTCTAGACATTCCGCGCCGATGTGAAAAAGATTTTTTTTAAATCGGAGAGAAAAAATGTTTTGGCGTCACAAAATCCCATAAACTGTAGCCTTGGTTTTTTTCCTAGTTAAAAGATGTTTATCTCCGATTCTAAAAAATTCTGTTATTTTGTTTGTTTCAAAGGCCAATCCTTCAAACCACAGAATATGAGGTTTGGGTGACATTGAACTATTAATAAGGTCACAGTGCACACTGTGTTTCTTCAGTGCACTCGTCCTGTAGGACTCAATACAGGTTAATAAGTAATCCATTAACCATCAGTTGAGATATATCCTGGTTCTTGCTAAACTTCTGTATGATATATCCATTGAAAAAAATTTGAGTTGACCAGTGGATGGGCCAAGTTGACCAGACATAATGACCAGAACTGTAAAAAAAATGGATTGAGTTGAAAATTGTCTTTGTTGAATAATTTGCCCCTTCACTGCTCAATGGCCTTAAGTACAGAATAGGCCAAAATCTGAAGACCAGCATTGGGTGATGTCTTCATATGAGTGAAAGATTATCGAGTAGTATATTGCAGCATGTAAAACAAGTCATTCATTATTCATTAGACATACTTCTCAGTGTTCAAGAAGTGTATGTAGCATAGTTCAGCTGGAAAATTTTATCATGTTCTTTACTGTATATGGATAGTTGCTACTAAATGACACTTTCATTGACATTTGGAAAATTTATTTCTTTATTAGGCCTATATATATCTTTATTCATTGTTATGATTTATATATTTTAATACCACACTTGATAATCTCTTGGTTATATGATGTCGGCCAGTTTTAATTGGTTGGAATCTTTTATTTTATCATAACAGGTTGTATCAGGTGACTTCACCTCAGTTCAGAGTTTGAGATCCGCTATGGGCATCTCTTTTTACCCTACAGTCCCTTCCTTAACAACGAAACAAGATACTACCCAGTCTGTTCAAGCCACTGTACCAGCTCAGGATCGAATATCACAAGGAGATTCAAATCAGAACAATACAGGAACTGTCATGTCAAATCCAATAATTATTGGTGATCAGACAGCCAATCAAAATGCTGAAAATAGTGACATAGCCAATCAAAATGTTATAAATGATGACGATGATGATGACATGGAAGCAGACATTAGTGACTTTTTGCAGTTTCCATCACAAACCTGACCATGGTTCAATAAATAGAAATTCCAATTTGCTGTTTTGAAATTCGGATGAGATGTATTTCTGAATCCCAATTTGATCATGAAACAAATGTGAACATCAAACAGCTAGCCTAGCATCTAAGCTGTTGTAAAAAGAGTATTTACAACTGTCTTACCAGCATAAAGTGAAATGCTTATTTCAAAACCAATGATAAAGAGAATGTTTATTTGAAACGGCTGAAAGGTTTCATCATAAATAAAGATTAATTGATAGTGGATAATTGTAATTAATTCATCTGACATATGTGCTAGGCATTAAAAGTTACATAAGATACTGGTATTACAGATCACATCTTGTGTAATTGGTTTCTATAATCATATCATGAAATTTCGAAATTTCTGAATCTATCTCATGAATTCAAGAGAATAAAGCTTACTTTAGAAACAAGAAAATATATTCTTTTTTTCCAAATAAGTCAACAAAGGAATTGTATCTGTTTTGTCCAAAGGAACTGTTTAAATTTATTTTTAAAAATCTGTTTGACTGTAATGTCCCATTTTGTTGACTTGGTTCATTTATGTGAATCATCATCTCTCAAGGCTTAGTATGCACAATATGAGAATTGTGGCAGAGTCTCCTGCAGCGTTGGGTGGAAGACATTCAGCAAATATCAACCACTTCAATGTGTCAAATGATACTGCATTATTTCATCATGTTGTCTGTGTTATTTTGAAAACTGGATCGGGTATCAAATTGAAAAAAGATGTAAAGCAAACCATGATGCCGTGAAATTACAACACAACACATAAATATGCCATCATCTCGACAAATTTTCCTTCTTTTGTAAACAGAAAGTTAAAATATTCATTCAACAAGTCTTGTAAGAGTTATGGAGGACTTTGATCTTACACTGTGACCTTATTAGAGGTCACCAGAAGTGGTGGTATACAAATTTGAAGTCAGTGGGCGAAGGCACTTTGAGTAAGAAAAAGAAATTTTGAAATAGGTTATAAAAAAATTCCCGTTGCCAAAACATTGAAAAATTAAGTTTTTTTGAAAAAAAGTTTTTGCCTTAACGAACCCATGGACTCAAGCTTTTTGTACTACCGTAGGCAAAGCATGTTTTGTGTCTGATTTAAAAAAAAATTTGAAAGGCCAATCCTTCAAACCACACGATCGGAGGTTTGAGTGACCTTGAACTATTAATAAGGTCACAGTGGAGCGCCAAAGTGACACCCATGAGACCCACCTTTTGAGTCAATTATTTTTGTATCCGATTTCAAAGATTGTTTTTCATTTGATAGTTCCATGTCTGTCATATTTAGAAATGTAAGTATCATATCTTTCCCGTCACTAATAAGGGTGTGGCAGGGTCCAAAAGTGATATCCCTCACCTCGACGGAAATGTCCTGGTGACCTTATCCTTGACACAACCTCACTGCAACTTGGTGAGTGTTAATTTCTCGACAAGGATCAGAACTTTTGGTGACCTAGAACTACTAATAAGGTCACGGTGGGGCTCCAAAGTTACACACATGAGACAAACTTTTTGGTTAAATATCAATTTTGTCTCTGATTTCAAAATTGTTTTTTCATATGATAGTTTCATGTCTGCCATATTTAGAAATGTAAGTAATATATTCCTTACGTCACTAAAAAGGGCGTGGCAGGGTCCCAAAGTGACACCCCACCTCGATAGAATGGTCAAGTTCTCACATGCCAAAGGACTTCTCTGAGAACCGACCGATCTTTCTGCCGTGGCGTGTCAAAAACACAAGCCCCAATTTTGGACAGACTTTGACCTACACGGTGGCCTTAGAGGTCACCGGAAGTGATGGTATACAAATTTGGAGTTTGTGGGTGAAAACCCTTTGAAACAAATATCTTGAAATATGTGATGAAAACATGTTTGGTGCCAAGACATGAACAAATTATTTTTTTTCAAATTTGTCCTTTCCTGCTGACCTTTTCCTTGACCCGACCTCTCTGAAACTTGGTTGGAGTTACTTTCTCGACATTCCGCGTCGATTTAAATCTGTTTTTTTTAAATAAAAATGTTTCGGCCTCAAAAAACAATTTGACTATAGCTTTAGGTACATTCCTAGTAAAAAAAAACCGTTTTGTCTCCGAAATTAAAAATTCTTTTTTTTGAAAGGCCAATCCTTCAAAAAAAGGGTCAGAGGTTTTGGTGACCTTCAACTATTATTGAGCTCCAAAGTTTTCCCCCTGAGACCCACTTTTGGGGTCAACATTTTTTGTCTCATAATTATAAAAATGTGTTGATAGCTCAATGTCTGCTCTATTTTGAAGTAACAGTATCATATCCCTCCCGTAACTAACAAGGGCGTGGAAGGGTCACAAAGTGACTTCCCTTACCTCGATGGAAAGGTCCCGGTGACCTTATACTTGACCCGACCTCACTGAAGTTTGGCTGGTGTTATTTTCTTGACATTCCGCGTCCGTTTATAAGAAATTTTAATAATCGGAGATAAAAAAAAATTTGGCCTTAAAAAACCCATGGACTTAGCCTTAGGTATTTTCCACGGCAATAAAACTTTTTGTGTCCGAATTTAAAAATTCTATTTCTATTTGACGCCAATCCTTCAAACCACATGATCAGAATTATTTGCATTTGATAGCTCAATGTCTGCCCTATTTTGAAATGTAAGTAGCATATCCCTCCCGTCACTAATAAGGGTATGACAGGGTCCCAAGGTGACAACCCTCACCTCGATGTCCATTGGTTTTTTTTATTACCAAAACAATTTTCTCTCTGATTTTTTAAAGTTCTTTTTAGATCGACGCGGATTGTCGAGAAACTAACACCCACCAAGTTCAATATGAATAAACATGCCTCATGTAAAAAAAAAATATATAAAAAAAACTATCAAGGTTAGTTAATTAACAGGATTAACATAAGACTCCCCTGTGCTTCAGCAGTCGACGAGATAATGTTGAATACATCAAAAATTCAGATTCAAGGTTTGCACACCAATAACTGGCATGATTATCTTGGAAACTGCACCTTAAATGACATATATTTTGCAATTAACGCACGTGAAGAAACATAAACATTGGAAAATATAAGCAAACAGGTCATATTCTGTCAAAAAGTGATATTGCGCTGCAAAGTACCAGTGTTTGTGCAGAATTCTAAATACCATTGATATCTTCATAAATAGTAATTTGGTCAGAATCTGCAGTCGTCTGTGCATCCTTGAATTGAAATTGAGAAGAATGTACGATATTAAAAGTAAATAGCCCAGCAACACAAAAATCATTGGTTCAATAGGTATGCTGATATCGCAGATATGTATAATACGGACTGAGGCGACTGCAGCGTATCTGTAGATAAGAGTCAAAATGAAACTAGATGCAACATTAAATTGTGGACTTTGAACGCTGTTTCAGTCATGTTTAAACTTTACTTTATGTGAAAAATGTTAAAACCAATGCTTGCACATCAACATTTCGGGAATCTGCACCGAAATAGACAAGAATTGATAGAATAAAACACATAGAAACAGAGAAACATTGCAATATATAATCCAACGTGCCTTATTCTGTCTTGAATTGATTGTCTACAGCAAATAATCTGTGTTTGTGCACATTTGGAAACACCATTGACTTCTTAAAAAATAGGATTCTGGTTCTACATTGCAGCCATCTGTGTAATGTTCGCACATCATTGAACAACAATTGAGAGAAAAATGCCAGACATTACCAGCAAATAGTCCAGCAACACCAAAAACATCGTTTCAAGAGGTATACTAATGACTCAGATGTGCAAAATATGGGCTGTAGAGTTCTAGTGCAAATGGAACTTGATAAGACATTTAATTCTGTGCGTTGAATGGTTTAGCGGACATATTCTAACTTTATCAAGGTTAGGTAGCAAACATGCTTAACATATTCTTTTACTGTGTCTCAACAGTATAAAATGTAATGTTGAATTCATCAAAAATTCAATTCAAAGCTTCCACATCAGCATTTCCCCCCGATTATCTGAGAATTAGTACCTAGAATGACTAGAATTGAGCAAGTAATACACGTGGAAACACAGAAACATTGCAATACATAAGCAAACATGCCCAACTCTGTCTTAAATTGATAGTCTACTTCAAAGTATCAGCGTGTGTACACAATTGTTAGTACCATTCAAATCTTAAAAAAATAGAATTCTTGTCGTAAATTGAAGTTATATGTATAAGTTTAGTGCATCCTTGAATTGGAATTGATAGAAGGATGCCATACATTACCAGTAAATAGCCCAGCAACACCATAAACATCGGTTCAAGAGACGACTGCAGCGTAACTGTGGAGTTTTAGTGGAAAGGCAACTTGATGAGACATTTATTTCTGGACTTTAAACGGTATTGCAGGCATATTCAAACTTTATTGAATGTGGAAAATGTTCAAAACTAGCATGGGCAGTTAATAAACATGCTTAACATGCTCTTTTACTGTGTCTCAGCAGTATAAAAATTAATGTTTAGTTCATAAGAAATTTGGATTCAAGGCGTACACATGGACATTTGTCCCGATTTTCTTGGAATCTGCACTTATAATGACAAGAATTGAGCAAATAATGCACGTTGAAAAACAGAAACATTGGAAAATATATCCCAAAATGCATTATTCTGTCTTAGATTGATTTTCTACTACAAAGTATCAGTGTGCCTAAACATAACACTTAAAACTTTGGATTCTGGTACTAAACTGCAGTCATTCGTATAACGTTCGTACATCATTGAATTACAATTGAGAGAAAGATGTCAGACATTACCAGTAAGTAGCCCAGCAACACCAAATTCATCGGTTCAAAAGGTTTGTTGATGACTGAGATGTGCAAAATGCGGGCTGAGACGACTGCAGCGTAACTGTGGAGTTCTAGTGCAAATGCAACTTAATAAGACATTTAATTTTGGACTTTGAATGGTATATCATGCATATTCAAACTTTATTTTATGAATAAACTGTTAAAAACTATCGAGGGTAGTTAATAAACATGCTTAATGTAATCCTTTACTGTGTCTCAGCAGTATACAAGGTACTGTTGAAGTCATCCGAAATTTGAATTCAAGGCTTGCACATCAATAGTTTCCTTGATTTTCTTGTAAAATGCACCTGGAATGAGAGGAATATAGCAATAAATATAAATGAAAACACAAAAACATTGCAAAATATAAACATAAATATCATATTATTTCTGAAATTGATTGTTCTATAAAGTGTCAATGTGTGTGCAGAATTGTTAAAACCATTGGTAACTTAATTGATGGGTTGTTGGCCCTATATGACAGTCAAGTACGTAATGTTTTTGCATCGTTGAACTGAAAATTATAGAAGGATGCCAGGCATTACTAGTAAATAGCCAAGCAACACCAAAAACAATGGATCAAAAGGTATAATGATACTGATTTTGTGAAAAACGGGATGCAAATACACTTTAATAAGACATTTAGGTCTAAACTCTCAACGATATTTCAGGCATATCTAAACGTTTTTTTATCTGAAAAATGCTAAAAAGTATCAAAAAAGGTTAATGTACATGCTTAACATACCATTTGACTGTTTTCCAGCAGACTAAAATTTATTGTTGAATTAATCAGAAGTTGAGATTCGAGGCTTGAATATCAATATCTAACCTGATGTTTATATACTCCGCACTTAAAATGAGAGAATTTTGCAAATATTACAAGTGCAAACACAGAAACAGTGTAAAATTTGAACACAAATTCCTTATTCTGTCTTACATTGGTTGTATGATGGAAACGATATGCATTTTTTGCAGCGTATTTGCAAAAATATGAATACCATAGTAATCTTTAAAAATATGACTGAACATAAATTGCAGTGATTTGTGTACTGTTCGTGCAACATTGAATTTAAATTGAGAGAAGGATCCCAAATGTTACTAGTAAATAGCCCAGCAACACCACAAACATCCGTTCAAAAGGTGAACTGATTGCAAATGTTTGTGAAAAACTGTAAATTTTATTAAAATGATAAAAACTAGGATTCAGGTCTTAAATTGGAGTCATCTGTGTAATGTTCGCATATCCTTGAATTAGAATTGTGAGAAGGATGCCTGCTATTACAAGTACATAGTCCAGCAATAATCAAGGGTAGTTACAGACTTGCTAAACATACATTTTGCTGTGTCTCAGCAACATAAAAGGTCATTTTGAATTTATCAGAAATTTGGATTCAGGGCTAGCACTTCTTAGAATCTGCACCTGAAATGACAAAAATTGAGAAAATAATTCACGTGGAAATACTTAACAGAATTATTGCAAAATATAAGCATTTATGTTTGTGTCCAACTGTCAATTTCATTGAAATGTTAATGGGTTGAGACGACTGCAGCGTAACTGTGGAGGTCTAGTGCAAATTAAGCTTGATAAGACACTTAATTCTGGACTTTGAAAAGCATAGCAGGCATATTCAAACTTAATTGTATGTGAAAAATGTTAAAAACCATCAAGGGTAGTTAATAAACAAGCTAAACATGCTCATTACTGTTTCTCAGTAGTAAAAGGTCATAATGAATTCATCAGATATTTGGAATCAAGGCTTACACATCAACATTTCTCTTGATTTTCTTGGAATTTGCACCTAAAATGACAAGAAGTTAGCAAATAATACATGTGGGAAGACAGAAACATTGAAAAATATCAGCCAACCTGCTTGTTCTGTCTTAAATTGATATTGTACTGGAAAGTATTATTGTTTGTGAGCAATTGTAAATTTCATTGAAATGGAAAAAGTAGGATTCTGGTCTTAAATTACAGTCATCTGTGTAATGTTCGTGCATCCTTGAATTAGAACTGAGAGAAGAACGCCAGACATTACCAGTAAATAGTTCAGCAACACCAAAAACATTGGTTCAAAAGATCAGAAAGATCTGGGAATCTTCGCTTAAAATAACAGGAATTGAGCTAACATTACACGTGGAAACACATAAACATTGCGAAATATCAGCAAACATACCTTGTTCTGTCTTTAATTGAAAATTATAAGTGCAAATTATAAGGGTTTGTAAACAATTGTAAAATTCATTGAAATTTTAAAAAAGAGGACTCTGGTCCTACATTGCAGTCATCTGTGTAATGTTCGTGTATTCTTGAAGTAGCATTGCGAGTAGGATGCCAGACATTACCAGTAAATATACCAGATACACCAAAAGCATCAGTTTAAAAGGTGTACTGAAAAAAAACCATTGATATATGAAAAATAGGATTCTGGTCCTCAATGGCAGTCATCC
The DNA here is from genome assembly GCA_016161895.1 of Pinna nobilis. Classification (NCBI taxonomy): domain Eukaryota; kingdom Metazoa; phylum Mollusca; class Bivalvia; order Pterioida; family Pinnidae; genus Pinna; species Pinna nobilis. The sequence continues at coordinate 11,424 of JACSZP010009962.1, forward strand.
GTGAAATGTTCGTCCATCCTTGATTTAGAATTGCGTGAAGGGTGCGAGATATTACCAGTGAATAGCCCAGTAACACCAAAAAATCAGTTCAATAGGTGTACTGATGACTCAAATGTGCCAAATGCGGGCTGAGACGACTGCAGCGTAACCGTGGAGTTCTGCTGCAAATGCAACTTGATAAGACATTTAATTCTAGACTTTTAAAGGTATAGCAAGCATATACAAATTTTATTTTATGTGAAAAATGTTAAAAACTATCAAGAGTAGTTAATAAACATGCTCAACATACTCTTTTATTGTGTCTCAGTAGTATAAAACGTCATCATGAATTTATCGAAATTTGGATTCAAGGCTTGCACATCAACATTTATCTTGATTCTCTTGGAATCTGCACCTAAAATGACAAGAATTGAGCAAATAAAACACATGGGAACACAGAAACATTGCAAAATATCAGCCAACATACCTTCTTCTGTTTTTAATTGATATTGTACTGCAAAGTATAATTGTTCGTGAACAATTGTAAATTTAATTGAAATGTTAAAAAACAGGATTCTGGTCCTTTTTTGCAGTCATCTTTGTAATGTTCGTGTATCCTTGAATTAGAATTGAGAGAAGGATGCCAGACATTACCAGTAAATAGTTCAGCAACACCAAAAACATTGGTTCAAAAGGTGTACTGATGACTCAAATGTGCAAAATGCTGGCTGAGACGACTGAAGCGTAACTGTGGAGTTCTAGTGCAAATGCAACTGTATAAGAAATTTAATTCTAGACTTTTAACGGTAAAGTTGGCATATTCAAATTTTATTTTATTTGAAAAATGTTAAAAACTATCAAGGGTAGTTAATAAACATGTTCAACATACTCTTTTACTGTGTCTCAGTAGTATGAAACGGCATCATGAATTCATCAGACATTTGAAATCAAGGCTTACACATGAACATTTCTCTTGATTTTCTTGGAATCTGCACCTGTAATGACAAAAAGTGAGCAAATAATACACGTGGGAACAAAGAAACATGCCTTGTTCTTCCTTAAATTGGTTTTGTACTTCAAAGTATAATTCAAAAATATAATATAAAAACTATCAAGGGTAGTTAATAAACATGCTCAACATAATCTTTCACTGTGTCTCAGTAATTAAAAAACGTCATCATTAATTCATCAGAAATTTGGATTCAAGGCTCACACATCATCATTTATCTTGAATGTCTTGGAATCTGCACCTAAAATGACTACAATTGAGCAAATAAAACACGTGGGAACACAGAGACATTGCAAAATATCAGCCAACATGCCTTGTCCTGTTTTAAATTGATATTGTACTGCAAAGTATAATTGTAACAATTGTAAATTTCATTGAAATGTTGAAAAATAGGATTCTGTTCCTAAATTGCAGTCATCTGAGTAATGTTCGTGCAGCCTTGAATTGGAATTGAGAGAAGGATGCCAGACATAACCAGTAAATAGTTCACCAAAATCAAAAACATTGGTTCAAAAGGTGTACTGATAACTCACATGTGCAGAATGCGGGCTGAGACGACTGCAGCGTAACTGTGGAGTTCTAGTGCAAATGCAACTTGATAAGACATTTAATTCTAGAGTTTAAAGGTAAAGTAGGCATATTCAAACCTCATTATATGTGAAAATTTTTTAAAACATTCAAGTGAAGTTAATAAACATGCTCAACATACTCTTTTACTATGTCTGAGTAGTATAAAACGTCAATTTTAATGCTTCAGAAATTTGGATTCAAGGTTTCCACAACAACATTTCTCCTCATTTTCTTAGAATCCGCACCTACAATGATAAGAATTTAGCAAATAAAACACGTGGGTAAACAGAAACATTGCAAAATATCAGCTAACATGCCTTGTTCTGTCTTCATTTGATAATGTACTGCAAAGTATAATTGTTTGTGAACAATTGTATCTTTCATTTAAATGTTAAAAAAAGGATTCTGGTCCTAAATTTCAGTCATCTGTGTAATGCTCGTGCATCCTTGAATTAGAATTGAGAGAAGGATGCCAGACATTACCAGTTAATAGTTCAGCAACACCAAAAACATTGGTTCAAAAGGTGTACTGATGACTCAAATGTGCAAAATGCGGGCTGAGACGACTGCAGCGTAACTGTGGAGTTCTGCTGCAAATGCAACTTGATAAGACATTTAATTCTAGACTTTTAAAGGTATAGCAGGCATATTCAAATTTTATTTTATGTGAAAAATGTTAAAAACTATCAAGGGTAGTTAATAAACATGCTCAACATACTCTTTTACTGTGTCTCAGTAGTATAAATCGTCATCATGAATTCATCAGAAATTTAGATTCAAGGCTTGCACATGCCAACATTTCTCTTGATTCTCTTGGAATATGCACCTTTAATGACAAAAATTGAGCAAATAATACACGTGGGAACACACAAACATTGCAAAATAACAGCCAACATGCCTTCTTCTGTTAAAAATTGATGTTGTACTGCAAAGTATAATTGTTTGTGATCAATTGTAAATTTCATTGAAATGTTAAAAAATAGGATTCTGGTCCTAAATTGCAGTCATCTGTGTAATGTTCGTGCATCCTTAAATTAGAATTGAGAGAAAGTTGCCAGACATTACCAGAAAAAATTTCAGCAACACCCAAAACATCCGTTCAAAAGGTGTACTGATGACTCAAATGTGCAAAATCCGGGCTGAGACGACTGCAGCGTAACTGTGGAGTTCTAGTGCAAATGCAACTTGATAAGACATTTAATTCTAGACTTTTAAAGGTATAACAGGCATATTCAAATTTTATTTTATGTGAAAAATGTTAAAAACTATCAAGGGTAGTTAATAAACATGCTCAACATACTCTTTTACTGTGTCTCAGTAGTATAAAGCGTCATCATGAATTCATCAGAAATTTGGAATCAAGGCTAACACATCTACATTTCTCTTGATTTTCTTGGAATCTGCAGCTAAAATGACAAGAAGTGACCAAATAATACACGTGGGAACACAGAAACATTGCAAAATATCAGCCAACATGCCTTGTTCTTCCTTAAATTGATATTGTACTGCAAAATATAATTGTTTGTGATCAATTGTAAATTTCATTGAAATGTTAAAAAATAGGATTCTGGTCCTAAATTGCAGTCATCTGTGTAATGTTCGTGCATCCTTGAATAAGAATTGAGAGAAGGATGCCAGACAATACCAGTAAATAGTTCAGCAACACCAAAAACATCCGTTCAAAAGGTGTACTGATGACTCAAATGTGCAAAATGCGGGCTGAGACGACTGCAGCGTAACTGTGGAGTTCTGCTGCAAATGCAACTTGATAAGACATTTAATTCTAGACTTTTAAAGGTATAGCAAGCATATACAAATTTTATTTTATGTGAAAAATGTTAAAAACTATCAAGAGTAGTTAATAAACATGCTCAACATACTCTTTTACTGTGTCTCAGTAGTATAAAGCGTCATCATGAATTCATCAGAAGTTTGGAATCAAGGCTAACACATCTACATTTCTCTTGATTTTCTTGGAATCTGCAGCTAAAATGACAAGAAGTGACCAAATAATACACGTGGGAACACAGAAACATTGCAAAATATCAGCAAACATGCCTTGTTCTGCCTTAAATTGATATTGTACTGCAAAGTATAATTGTTTGTGAACAATTGTAAATTTCATTGAAATGTTAAAAAATAGGATTCTGGTCCTAAATTGCAGTCATCTGTGTAATGTTGGTGCATCTTTGAATTAGAATTGATAGAAGGATGCCAGACATTACCAGAAAAAATTTCAGCAACACCCAAAACATCCGTTCAGAAGGTGTACTGATGACTCAAATGTGCAAAATCCGGGCTGAGACGACTGCAGCGTAACTGTGGAGTTCTGCTGCAAATGCAACTTCATCAGACATTTAATTCTAGACTTTTAACGGTTTAGCAGGCATATTCAAATTTTATTTTATGTGGAAACTGTTAAAAACTATCAAGAGTAGTTAATTAATGTCCTCAACATACTCTATTACTGTATTTCAGTAGTAAAAGACGTCATCATGAATTCATCAGAAATTTGGATTCAAGGCTTGCACATCAACATTTCTCTTGATTTTCTTGGAATCTGCACCTAAAATGACAAGAATTGAGCAAATAATACACGTGGGAACACAGAAACATTGCAAAATATCAGCCAACATGCTTTGTTCTTCCTTAAATTGATATTGTACTGCAAAATATAATTGTTTGTGATCAATTGTAAATTTCATTGAAATGTTAAAAAATAGGATTCTGGTCCTAAATTGCAGTCATCTGTGTAATGTTCGTGCATCCTTGAATTAGAATTGAGAGAAGGATGCCAGACATTACCAGTAAATAGTTCAGCAACACCAAAAACATCCGTTCAAAAGGTGTACTGATGACTCAAATGTGCAAAATGCGGGCTGAGACGACTGCAGCGTAACTGTGGAGTTTTGCTGCAAATGCATCCTTATAAGACATTTAATTCTGGACTTTTAACGTATAAGCAGGCATATTCAAATTTTTTTATGTTAAAAATGTTAAAAACTATAAAGAGTAGTTAATAAACATGCTTTACATACTCTTTAACTGTGTTTCATTAGTATAAAACCTCATCTTGAATTCATCTGAAATTTGAGTTCTAGGCTTGCACATCAATATTTCCTCAAATTTTCTTGGAATCTGCACCTAAAATGACAAGAATTGAGCAAATAATACACTTGGAAACACAGAAACATTGCAAAATATCAGCAAACATGCCTTGTTCGGTCTTTAATTGATAATGTACTGCAAAGTATAAGTGTTTGTGAAAAATTGTAAATTTCATTGAAATGTTAAAAAATAGGATTCTGGTCCTAAATTGCAGTCATCTGTGTTATATTCGTGCATCTTTGAATTAGAATTGAGAGAAGGATGCCAGACATTAAAAGTAAATAGTTCAGCAACACCAAAAACATTGGTTCAAAATGTGTACTGATGACTCAAATGTGCAAAATACGGGCTGAGACGACTGCTGCGTAACTGTGGAGTTCTGTTGCAAATGAAACTTGATAAGACATTTAATTCTAGACTTTGAACGGTATAGCAGGCATATTCAAACTTTATTTTATATGAAAAATATTAAAAACTATCAAGGGTAGTTAATAAACATGCTCAACATACTCTTTTACTGTGTCTCAGTAGAAAAGGACGCATCATGAATTCATCAGAAATTTTGATTCAAGGCTTGCACATCAACATTTCTCCTGATTTTCTTGGAATCTGCACCTAAAATGACAAGAATTGAGCAAATAATACAAGTGGGAACACAAAAACATTGCAAAATATCAGGCAACATGCCTTACATTGATATTGTACTGCAAAATATAATTGTTTGTGATCAATTGTAAATTTCATTGAAATGTTAAAAAATAGGATTCTGGTCCTAAATTGCAGTCATCTGTGTTTTGTTTGTGCATCCTTCAATTGGAAATGAGAGAGGGATGCCAGACAGTACCAGTAAATAGTTCAGCAACACCAAAAACATTGGTTCAAAAGATGTACTGATGACTCAAATGTGCAAAATGCGGGCTGAGACGACTGCAGCGTAACTGTGGAGTTCTGGTGAAAATGCAACTTCATAAGACATTTGATTCTGGACTTTTAACGTATAAGCAGACATATTCAAATTTTTTTTTTATGTTAAAAATGTTAAAAACTATCAGGAGTAGTTAATAAACATGCTCAACATACTCTTTTACTGTATTTCAGTAGTAAAAGACGTCATCATGAATTCATCAGAAATTTGGATTCAAGGCTTGCACATCAACATTTCTCTTGATTTTCTTGGAATCTGCACCTATAATACACGTTGAAACAGAGAAACATTGCAAAATATCAGCCAACATGCCTTGTTCTTCCTTAAATTGATATTGTACTGCAAAGTATAATTGTTTGTGATCAATTGTAAATTTCATTGAAATGTTAAAAAATAGGATTCTGGTCCTAAATTGCAGTCATCTGTGTAATGTTCGTGCATCCTTGAATTAGAATTGAGAGAAGGATGCCAGACATTACCAGTAAATAGTTCAGCAACACCAAAAACATCCGTTCAAAAGGTGTACTGATGACTCAAATGTGCAAAATGCGGACTGAGACGACTGCAGCGTAACTGTGGAGTTCTACTGCAAATGCAACTTGATAAGACATTTAATTCTAGACTTTTAAAGGTATAGCAAGCATATACAAATTTTATTTTATGTGAAAAATGTTTAAAACTCTCAAGGGTAGTTAATAAACATGCTCAACATACCCTTTTACTGTATTTCAGTGGTAAAAGACGTCATCATGAATTCATCAGAAATTCGGAATCAAGGCTAACACATCTACATTTCTCTTGATTTTCTTGGAATCTGCAGCTAAAATGACAAGAAGTGACCAAATAATACACGTGGGAACACAGAAACATTGCAAAATATCAGCCAACATGCCTTGTTCTTCCTTAAATTGATATTGTACTGCAAAATATAATTGTGATCAATTGTAAATTTCATTGAAATGTTAAAAATAAGATTCTGGTCTTATATTGCAGTCATCTGTGTAATGATCGTGCATCTATGAATTAGAATCGAGAGAAGGATGCCAGACATTACCAGCAAATAGCTCAGCAACACCAAAAACATTGGTTCAAAAGATGTACTGATGAGTCAAATGTGAAAAATGCGGGCTGAGACAACTGAAGCGTAACTGTGGAGTTCTGGTGCAAATGCAACGTCATAAGACATTTAACTCTATACTTTTAACGGTTTAGCAGGCATATTCAAATTTTATTTTATTTGAAAAATATTAAAAACTATCAAGAGTAGTTAATAAACATGCTCAACATACTATTTTACTGTGTCTCAGTAGTATAAAGCGTCATCATGAATTCATCAGAAATTTGGAATCAAGGCTAACACATCTACATTTCTCTTGATTTTCTTGTAATCTGCAGCTAAAATGACAAGAAGTGACCAAATAATACACGTTGGAACACAGAAACATTGCAAAATATCAGCCATCATGCCTTGTTCTTCCTTAAATTGATATTGTACTGCAAAGTATAATTGTTTGTGATCAATTGTAAATTTTATTGAAATGTTAAAAAATAGGATTCTGGTTATAAATTGCAGTCATCTGTGTAATGTTCGTGCATCCTTGAATTAGAATTGAGAGAAGGATGCCAGACATTACCAGTAAATAGTTCAGCAACACCAAAAACATTGGTTCAAAAGGTGTACTGATGACTCAAATGTGCAAAATGCGGGCTGAGACGACTGCAGCGTAGCTGTGGAGTTCTGGTGCAAATGCAACTTCATGAGACATTTAATTCTAGACTTTTAACGGTTTAGCAGGCATATTCAAATTTTATTTTATGTGGAAAATTTTTAAAACTCTCAAGAGTAGTTAATAAACATGCTCAACATACTCTTTTACTGTGTTTCAGTAGTAAAAAACGTCATCATGAATTCATCAGAAATTTGGATTCAGGGGTTGAACATCAACATTTCTCTAGATTTTCTTGGAATCTGCACCTTAAATGACAAGAATTGAGCGAATAATACGCGTGGAAACACAGAAACATTGCAAAATATCAGCAAACATGCCTTGTTCTGTCTTAAATTGATATTGTACTGCAAAATATAATTGTTTGTGATCAATTGTAAATTTCATTGAAATGTTAAAAATAGGATTCTGGTCCTAAATTGCAGTCATCTGTGTAATGATCGTGCATCCTTGAATTAAAATTGAGAGAAGGATGCCAGACATTACCAGCAAATAGTTCAGCAACACCAAAAACATTGGTTCAAAAGATGTACTGATGACGACTGCAGCGTAACTGTGAAGTTCTAGTGCAAATGCAACTTCTCAAGACATTTAATTCTAGACTTTTAACGGATAAGCAGGCATATTGAAATATTTTTTTATGTGAAAAATGTTAAAACTATCAAGAGTAGTTAATAAACATGCTCAACATACCCTTTTACTGTATTTCAGTGGTAAAAGACGTCATCATGAATTCATCAGAAATTTGGATTCAAGGCTTGCACATCTACATTTCTCTTGATTTTCTTGGAATCTGCAGCTAAAATGACAAGAAGTGACCAAATAATACACGTGGGAACACAGAAACATTGCAAAATATCAGCCAACATGCCTTGTTCTTCCTTAAATTGATATTGTACTGCAAAATATAATTGTTTGTGATCAATTGTAAATTTCATTGAAATGTTAAAAAATAGGATTCTGGTCCTAAATTGCAGTCATCTGTGTAATGTTCGTGCATCATTGAATTAGAATTGAGAGAAGGATGCCAGGCATTACCAGCAAATAGTTCAGTAACACCAAAAACATTGGTTCAAAAGGTGCACTGATGACTCAAATGTGCAAAATGCGGACTGAGACGACTTCAGCGTAACTGGGGTGTTCTAGTGCAAATGCAACGTCATAAGACATTTAATTCTAGACTTTTANNACTCTTTTAATGTGTCTCCGTAGTATAAAGCTTCATCATGAATTCATCAGAAGTTTGGAATCAAGGCTAACACATCTACATTTCTCTTGATTTTCTTGGAATCTGCAGCTAAAATGACAAGAAGTGACCAAATAATACACGTGGGAACACAGAAACATTGCAAAATATCAGCCAACATGCCTTGTTCTTCCTTAAATTGATATTGTACTGCAAAGTATAATTGTTTGTGATCAATTGTAAATTTCATTGAAATGTTAAAAAATAGGATTCTGGTCCTAAATTGCAGTCATCTGTGTAATGTTCGTGCATCCTTGAATTAGAATTGAGAGAAGGATGCCAGACAATACCAGTAAATAGTTCAGCAACACCAAAAACATCCGTTCAATAGGTGTACTGATGACTCAAATGTGCAAAATGCGGGCTGAGACGACTGCAGCGTAACTGTGGAGTTCTGCTGCAAATGCAACTTGATAAGACATTTAATTCTAGACTTTTAAAGGTATAGCAAGCATATACAAATTTTATTTTATGTGAAAAATGTTAAAAACTATCAAGAGTAGTTAATGTTAGGATAAAATGGCGCCGATGAGAGAGGATAAAATGGCACCGGTGAGCACGTCACGTACCTGGGCTGCTCGTGGAAAAAGGCCAGTATGGTACAGTCAAGCCTCATTAATCCGTACACCTGCGTTCCCAAGGAAATCGTCCGGATTATTGAAGCGTCCGGATTACTGAACCGTACTTTTCAAATGCCGAAAGTTTATACATCACCCAGTTTCAAACAGGCCTAAATAAATCACTTTTTTTTTATTACATACAATAATTAACATTTACTAATGAGTAGAAAGCAACAATATTATCTGTGATAAATCTATGGAATTTGATAGCACAGCTACTTTTAACTTTCTTAAAACAACAAAATTAAAAATGCAGGAAAGGTTGAAAAAAATCAAATACCAGACTTGGCACTCTGATATTACTTTTTGAGTAAAACTGGCCAGGTAGTATTTTGTTGTGTTTTTCCTACCTTACTTTATCAAGCAAGACATGTAGATAATAACCTATAGACATACATGTGTATACCTATAATATGATAAATCATCAAAAGTTGGATAAATGAGTATAAACCCTATCTAACACATCACACCATTAATCCAATTATCAATCTTTGTTTATTAACCATTGGTGATTATTACCTGGACAGATTTAGTCCAATTATCAATCTTTGTTTTTTGAACATCGGTGTTTATTACTTGTACAGAGATTGTGTTTTCTTAACAATTTACACTTGGTGGTTTTGAAAATTGGTTGACTGGTCAGTCATTCACTGTCCGGATTATTGGGACAAAATGCAATGCAAAATGAATTTTTGTTGTAACAATTGACCGTCCGGATCCGGAACCTGAACATCCGGATTAATGATACAAAATAACGCAAATAAATTCTGTTCCCAGCAAATTTTGTCCGGATTGTGAAGCGTCCGGATTATTGGCTTCCGGATTAATGAGGCTCGACTGTATATTAGCGGACCTAATTAGTGTTTTAGTTTAAACAAACTTTTTGCAGATGATATCAGGTGCTTGATGCATACGAAATCTGTGTTTTTAAAACAGCAACTGAGGAGGTTAGGAGGTTTTTTTCAGTGCCTCTGAAAAGTCGGGCAGATGTAGTGGTTCTGGAAAATCTAGTGGGAAAATGAGCATTTCTTATAACATATTAACATTTGAACATAAGCCTCTTTCTAAATCAAAGTCAGCAGCATACCATTCTGCCAAGAGGCCTCACACCGAAGTAGCAAACACTTATGCTGACACTCATTTTATCTGAGCTGGGAGAAATAAAATCCGATGTGGTTAAAAAATGTGATCTGGAAACGATCGTTACGTCCATAGTCACAGAGGTAATGAAAGCCCAGAAGGAAGAATTCGAGGGAAGGCTGAAAGAAATAGAGGAGAAACATCAAAAGGCTAAGGGGCACCTACAAGACCAGAAAGATGGTTTAACAATGGAAAACGAGGAACTTAAAGAGAAAGTAGCGGAGAAAAACAGGCAAATTATGGATCATAAAATATATAAAAATCTATGGAGTGAAAGAAGAACAGGGGGAGAACACTGCAACGGAAGTGATACGTATGCTAAAGGAGGTGGCAAAAGTCGATCTGCGCGAAGACGAAATAGTAGCTGTACACCGTATTCCTGGAATATTTGGCCAGTCCCGTCCGATTCTTTTGATAGTTATGAACACTTTGGTATCATGAAGAAGCGATCTGTTGTTAAGAAATCGCCTCACGGCTTGAGACTAGCGGACGATGTTACAAATTTAAATTCTTCATTAATTGACCGCTTGAGTGACCATGGCCTGATAGAAAGTGCGTGGTATTTTATTGGGAGTGTGTATGCAAAAGCTTCCAATAGTACTCGTCGTAATCATTTTGATATATTTGACGAAATTCCCAGAAAAGTCCAGAGTAGAACTTGAACCCATCCCTACATATGTGCAACTTTACTTGTTTTTGCATGTCTGTTACTGTGATCATTTTTGTCGGCTTTCAGTGTAACGTACATTTGTGTGACTCGGTCTACGTGTTACATACTTTAGTGTGACTGTGATTATAATTGATATACATTTATGTGACATTCAGTGCTATACATACAATTATTTTTAAATACTTTTCTCTGGTAGATGTACATGTATATGTCTCTGCTAGAACGTAGATTTATATGTCATATTTTGTGTTCGCCTGTGACTCTCGATGTTAACTACATATATATTTACCCTACCTTTCCTAAGTTATGACATTTGAAATAGGCTTACGGTTAGTCAGACATTTGTGATGAACACACTTCGATATTGTATCTGTTATTGCTGTCTGTTTTATATTTAGTGAAAAAAATGCTATAACGTCACTTGAAAATACGAGGTATAAATATGTATAATTACCTGCCGGATTTTGTATAACTCCGGACATTCTTAGTAAACCGTTTTCAGTTTGAAAACATTTAAAGCTAGTCTGAATCAAAACATCCGGAGTGCGTAGTGAGGACTAAATTTTTGTCTGTTCACCTACAAGCTGGATTTTACTCGGCTATGTTTACAGCGTCTCAGTCTGACATAATATAGTCATTATATTCTTGGGAATCAAAATACCTGAAGTGCATCATGAAGGATATTTTCTTTGGCATGCCATTATTATTTTTTGGTGCGCTTATATATCGATGCTGTAATTCCGGAATTTAAAACATGTTCGGGCCGCCTTTGGTTTGAAATTGTACAACGTTTGCTGAATCAAAACATCCGGAACACCTTGCGTAGCCTATCATGAATTTTCTTGTTGTACATGTTAGACATGTATATACCAAACCTTGCCTATATGAATCGAATAGTAGTAGGGGTACATGTTTATGTTTGAATAGTCCTTAATATCATGGAACAAAATCCGGCAGGTAAACCTTGTATATTAAATAAGAGGTAGCAAAGGCCTAGCTTCCTTTAAATCTACATGTGCAAAGGTAAATGCTACCGCTGTCCTGTACTATGACTGAGTTGTAACTGAAATCATTTGACTTCTAGAATCAAGTATTGATTGACATTCTGGCCTATGTTTTAGGTTGATCTATTGTGGTGAATTGTCCATAGCATCCTACAAATGCGGTTTGTTCAAACTTGGGATGTATCTTGAATTTCTATACTGTCTTATTTAGAGAAAAGACATTATGTTAATAAGACAGTCTCGAAACTTATCAGTACAGATGGGACAGACCAAAAACAACTTCTAAATGAAATTAAACATTTTTATAAAAGTCTGTATCAAAGTAGGGATCACTCCTTAGAGGAGGCAAATTTAAAAGAAATTTTCAATGATTATGAAATCCCAATCTTATCAATGGAAAAAAGAATTAGCATAGACAAGTCTATTACTAAGAGTGAAGTCCTTGAAGTTTTAAAGAATACTAAGAATAATAAATCCCCGGGGTCTGATGGTTTTTCAGCAGAGTTTTTTTAAATTTTTTTGGGTAGATTTGGGGGACTTTGTTTTTAGATCTTTTATAAATGCTTTTGCAAAAGGTAAACTGTCTGAATCACAAAAACTAGGTATTATATCTATTCTACCTAAGGGGAATAAACCTAGGGAATATCTTAAAAATTGGAGACCCATATCTTTACTTAATGTTACATACAAAATTTTATCGGGGGTAATAGCTAACAGAATTAAGTCTGTTTGAGTAATGTCATTCATGAAAATCAAAAAGAATTCATAGCAGGTAGATACATCGGGGAGAATACAAGACTTTTATATGATATATGATATAATACATAACTGTAACAAATTAGATGTACAAAAGAATACAAGACTTTTATATGATATAATATATAACTGTTACATATTAGATGTTCCGGGGGTTATTCTTATGATAAATTTGAAAAAGCATTTGATACAGTCTCCAGAAATTTATGAGAACTGTATTGGAGTTTCATAATTTTGGAGAAAACATTCTTAAGTGGATTGACATTTTTCTCAATGATTTTAAACTGTTTGTAGTTCAAAATGGAATTTATTCCGAGTTCGTCAATATAGGGCGAGGCTGTATGGCAAGGGGGTCCCGTTTTTCCATACATTTTTCTTTTCTGTGTTGAATTATGGGGGACCTCCGTGGCCGAGTGGTTAGGGTGTTCGACTTCGAATCGAAAGGTCCGGGGTTCGATTCCCGCGGCGCCATTCTACGGATGGCCGTCCCTGTCTTTCGGAGGAGACAGTAAAAACCGAGGTCCCGTGTCACAGTAGGTGTTGGCACGTTAAAGAACTCTCCCTGCTCTACGGGCAGCAGTGCCGAGCATAGGAAAATTTGTCGCCTTTCACCGGCACACGGTGACGTCTCCATATGAGTGAAATATTCTTGAGTGGGATGTAAAACAACAATACCATACCTTGAAATTATGGGGGTCCTTATTAGGGAAAACAAGACTATAAAGGGAATCAATATTATGAATAGAGAATATAAACTTTTGCAATATGCTGATGATACAGCTATACTTCTTGATGGTAGTGAAAACTCTCTTACAAATGCACTTTCTTTAATTGAACAATTTTCAAAATATTCAGGCTTAAAGCCAACCTTTCAAAAAACTTTGGGTATTAAGATAGGATACCTTCAGGATTCAGAGTTTGTTGAAAGTTTTTGTACTAAATATCATTAAACATGGACAAATGAGCAAGTTATTTTTCTAGGTATTAAGTTCTCAGTAATTTTAGTTGATATTATTGAAATTAATTTTAATTCAAAAATAAGAAAAATAAAAATAGTCGGGCTGAGACGACTACAGTGCAACTATGGAATTTTAGTACAAATGAAACTGATAAGACATTTCATCAGAAATTTGGATTCAAGGCTTGCACATCAACATTTCCCCCCATTTTCTCGGAATCTGCACCTAAAATGACAAGAATAGAGCAAATAAAACACGTGGAAGCAATGAAACATTGCAAAATATCAGCAAACATGTCTTGTTCTGTCTTAAATTGATAATGTACTGCAAAGTATATAAGTGTTTGTGAACAATTGTAAATTTCATTGAAATGTTAAAAAATAGGATTCTGGTCCTAAATTGCAGTCATCTGTGTAATGTTCGTGCATCCTTGAATTAGAAATGAGAGAAGGATGCCAGACATTACCAGTAAATAGTTCAGCAACACCAAAAACATCCGTTCAAAAGGTGTACTGATGACTCAGATGTGCAAAATACGGACTGAGACGACTGCAGCGTAACTGTGGAGGTCTAGTACAAATGCAACTTGATAAGACATATAATTCTTGACTTTTAATGGCATAACAGGCATATTCAAACTTTATTTTCTGTGAAATATGTAAAAAACATCAAGGGTCGTTAATAAACATGATTTCTTGTTCTGAAGATTTCTGTGATTTTTATTTTTATTAGTTTTTTATCCTTCGATACTTCTTCAATTTTAGTCGTCTCCTCTTTTTCTGTACGGGAAGGAACTAAAAAAGTAGACTGTAGAAGATACCAAAAAGGAATCAATAATTTAAAAATCCAAAGGCAGACGAAATCATGGCCAAACAAAAAAGAGACAACACAAACAGCTATCAACACAACAAGACGTATAAAACCGATAAAT
>JACSZP010009965.1:0-16418 GCA_016161895.1 Pinna nobilis
TTTTAATGAAAATAATAATACCAATGTTTCCAAAAAACTGTCTGGAGATGTTTGAAAAAAAATAAATACAGACGACGTGTTTTCAAGAAAAAAATTCGTATCCATTGTGAATACCGTCAACCGGTGCTGGGGAAAACGCGACCGCCACTATCGTGTGAATACTTTTGTCCAAGGTCTGTACCTTATCGTTTGAAAATTATGGTCATGGTTGAGCTTTTACAGAAAGACTGACAGACCCCCCCAAATTCTTCAGCCCTTAACCTTCAATTATGGCCCAGGGGGTGTTTAATATGTCAAGTCTTGGCCCTTCCTGATAGATGACACACCCTTTACTGTATGTATCAATATCAAACATTGATACCTTAGTAATGTCTTGATCAATGAATTAGATTTATATTGAGATCAAGTCACAGAATTATTGCTGAGAGTAAAATAAGATTTAGCAAATCAAATCCAACAACGTGTTTTCTGACTTCCTCCATTCCTCATTAGTGTTTGAAGTCGAGTTTTTTTTTGTAATTTGTTCAGTTCAGTGACCTTAGTCAGTGCTACAGATGTGATAAAATAACCATTTATCAATATTAAAGTGGCTGGAAATGGCCCTGTTCACTTTAGAATGACATTTATATTTTTCACTTCTAACATCATTACACTAAGAAACTAGAATTGTCACAGCCATATTTCACCAACACACAGAAAAAAGACCGCAAATTCTATTTCTTCTACTAAAATGCATCAGGTTACGTAAATTGGAGCTGAGAATTATTTGTGAATTTGTTATGCAATTACTTTGTGCCATACTCAACTGCACTCAACAGCCTTTCAGTCTCATGGTGGCATAAAGGTTTAACCACTACATGTAGGTACTATGACCTAGCAATATCTGTATGACCCTGTGGTAATACTGGGCGCCCATGTACATGTACAAACATGGAGAGAGTGCCACATATTAATTCCGATGTAAGAGGTAGATTTTTCAGATTCATAGCTACATTTGTATCTAGAAAAAGTAGCAAATGAAAGCTACTACATATAAGGTGATGAAACTAAGGTGTATTATGGTACTGGTTACAGACCAATTCTCCCAAGTACCAATTCTCAGCATGAAATTAGCCTATGCTCAGCACTTATGGCCTATGAGCAGTGAGATTTTTTTAATGTGATGAAACCCATGAGGAAATGGGACCAATGTGTTTAATTGCCTCATCTGAATTCGAAGGACCTGAGACCAGCTGATTTCACAGCAAGGACTCAAACCAATGACCTCACAATCAGAAAGTGAAAATACTAACAATGGAGTCACCATGGCTCAGAACACTGATAAGAAGATTCTGTGTACAAATATGGAGTGGGCGTAGTTTTATAGGTCAATGTTTTAAAAAGATCTATGCACTGTCCTGGAAGATAGATAATATAAATTATAAAATAACAAATAAAGCTCTGGTTGATGACAGTCCAGGATGAAGCCCTGGGCCAAAACTTGTACAGCCTGCAACAGCTTGGTGCTGTCAGCCTGAAAAATGATGAAATGTTTCTCTCTGCAATTATGTGGTTTCTTTTTGTACCTCTTTGAAAGTATGCTAGTGTCTTGAGCTTTTTGTAATCATGTTAATTTTAACTTCAATGTAATTAAGTTGGTTTTAAGCTTCTGTGTAATCAAGCTGTTTTTGTTTCTTTAGTAATTAAGTTATTTTAATTCCTTTTTGTAATTACATTGTGTATGTTCTTTTACTATACTTCTGAGTAATTACGTTGTATTCAACTTTTTTTGTGATTATGTTATTTTTTTAACCTGTTTATTATCTTGTGTTTGTACCTGTTCAAAATTGTGTTGTTTTTACACATTCACAATTATGCGTGCTTTTGTTTCTTCCCAATCATGTATTTTTTCATATTTGGTATTATGCTATTTTTATTTCTATGTAATTAAAATATGATGTTTAGTGCTTCTCGGTGTCTCCATGGCTGAATGGTTTGAACACAGCACTTAAAACCACCCACTTCGAGCCGTGTAGGAACCTTTGATGAATATGTGGTAGCAAGTGTGCCAGGTAGTTGACTTGAGGAAGGCTGGTAGTCTCATCTCCGGTACATTTGTAACCAGGTTCTCTCCTCCACCAATAAAAACTTGCTGCCACCATATGACTGAAAGATTGTTGAGTGTGGCGTAAAGCAAAAAACAAACAAACAAAACATGTTTTTTGTGTGCTCCTTTGTAATTGTTTATTTTTATGCTCATTTGAAATCATGCTGTTTTTCAACTATTTGTGCATCTTTAGGTCATTTGCCCCTACAGACATATTTGGATTTGCCCAAATTATTGATTTCATGAAGAGTCTATTGTTTTTCAGGGGTAATACTTATGTTGTTCTAATTTTAATGACATATTTTTTAGCTGCTTTGTTACCTTCTTGTTTTCGCCACTTTTAAAATGTCATGTTTTTGTTTTGTGCTTTTTCATGATGAGGCAGGTGCCCCCTACTTTATCCTGATTGATTCATCCCCTGCATCTGTATAACCATGATACTATCACAACTGTTCTACATCAATGCTTCAGCCATCAAGCCCAGACTTGGCATTAAGCTGTGATCATATGTAGCTTTGGTCACGGTTATCCTACTTTTCTAGGACTTACTACATTTTGTTCAAATTCAACTTTTCCCCTGGGTCTCGAGCATTGCTTCAGTGACATATGTTCATCCTATATGCTAATTTGCTTTTGTCGGTTTTATTTGGTTCTGTAGTAAATCATGCATAAAGGTAACAACATAGTGGGGCAGAAATCAATTCGTGTAACAGCATCCATAACTAAAATCATATATCTTTCATATCGTCGCAGGTATTTGCATCTGAATTTCTCACCTGAGTAAGCTTTGCTACACCTGATATGCCTGTAACTTAATTAATTGAAACTATACTTGAAATTCACCATAACCTGCATAATTCACGCATATTCAAATTGACTACTTTCTATCAATAACATATATTATTGATAAATCCAACTCAGCTTTCATGCAGATGATAAAATGGCTTTATTCTTTATGCAAATGGACATTTAAATTCAAAGTTATCTCTTTTCTTTTATCACAATGTGCTTCCATGTTTACATTTATGACTAAAAAAAGAAATTTTGTTTTATACTCCAATAAATTTCTTAATTCAAAAGTACTTTCTCCAAGACATGTAGATATTTTATGTGGAACACTAATTGTTGTTGTGGAACTCATTTTTTTTCCCTAAGAAATCAGTCACGATACCCGCTACTCTTGAGCACAGTACTTTCGTATTAAGAGGTAAGAAAAATAAATAGATCTATAAAATAGACCAGTGTTTCTTTTACAAATTCTGCAATTTATAACATTTTTCATTTTGTTCTGCATTTTCATTTGTCAAGAGAAGATCACATGTTTTACAAGTGTGTTCTTAAAAAAAGGTACATGTAACAAAATTGACTAATAGAAATTTCGAGATATCATTGAAATGTACATATGTTATAGAACAATTACTGCACTATTATTTGTTCAATATGAGAATTATGGAGTACAAAAAAACAATATCAACCTGGGACTTAGCCTCGGTCGATATTGTTATTGTACTCCATAAATTCTCATACTGAAACTATAATAGTGCAATAATTGTATGATGTGCAACTAAAAAAAATTTTTAAAAATGTTTTTACAAGAATAGTAATTTTTGGTATCATTCAAAATCATACTATTGACCTTTGCTTTTTTTTACTCATTCATAGGATACTGTGGATATTGGAAGAGTGCAATCTGGCTGTAACCAAAGATATGACGACTAGATGATGCTGGCTTTGGTGTCTATACATGAATGAGGATGGGACAAACTGTCAAAAATACAGCCAAGGTAATTACATAACTAGTGACAACAAAAAAATGGGAAACAATTGGTCTTAAGAAACTACTTTCAGTAAAATGTGTTGAAAAAAGATTCCATAAAATCTGTTTTGACAGACCATGTGCACCTGTATTGGAGCTGTAAGGCATTATTATGACAGAAAGGGAAGAATCACGCATTTCATCCCTAAGTAACCAGGTAGAATGGTCTTTTCTATTATCTTGGACAAGTCTACTATGGTCTGCAGGGGTTGGCAGGATTGACACTGCTTTTATTGCCAATGCTGATACGAAGGAGCACATATCTAATATCTCACTATCTTCCTTGATATATCTGATACTATTTTCAATCTAAAAAATAAAGTTTGATGTAAGACCTACATGTAATTTCCCAAAATTAATTCGATGTGCTATAGGTTGAATTGAATCTTAATATAAGGAGAACGGAACAAGAACTGATGGACTAAACTGATCTCACTGTCATGATGACTTCCTTCACACTCCAGAAACTTTTTATCCTCGCAGTAATTTATCACCTCTCAATGGACATCAGTTATAAGAAACTGACAGGCTTAAAGAATTATTCAATCGAATGATGCCAAGGAATATCAAATTTCAATTTTCAGATCGGTCTGACATTATTTCACAAATTAGATACTTCACACTACGAGAGTTTGTGATTGTTTATTGAAAAGCCAAAATAAAAAAAAAATTGTCAAAACCCATGACAAGGTTTTCTGATCTATCCAATAGAAAATGCATTTTCAGTACTGTCTAGAAAAATTGGAGCTCTTTTTTGTGGAAAATAGTTTTATTGGTACATTTGCAGGGAGTGCAGAGTAAGAAACTGCACTTTCAAGAAATAAGTATTTTGATTTTATATTCAGTTGTGTGTATTGTAACTGCATGACTTAGTATAAGATATATTCGTGACACAAAATACCTCTCAGTGGGTTTTGTTTTTGCTTTTCCCTTAGTAAGGTCAAGGTTTATTTCCCTTAAGAAGGTCAAGGTTTATTTGATAAAGACAATGACAATGCTATGATTACACATTTATTTTTGCCCTTAATAGAGGGGAAGGGGAATTTTTAAGGAAAGTGAATTCTTCAAGTTCCATGATTGGAGCACTGATGCACATAACATACAATTCATAAGACTACAGTGATTTAGGGCATACGTTTTCTATTTTGTCAAAGAGTGAAAATAGTAAAAAGTGAAACTTGTATATAATGAACTCTTTTGGGACACAAGAAAACTGGTCTTTATAGGAAGGTGGTCTTTATATAGAGGTTGATTTATAAAAATAAATGGTATAACTGGAGACAGCAAACTAGAACTGTCCTAACAGGACGTATACCCCCAGTGGCAGCAATTATGGTGCAGAAACCATTTTTAGGGAACAGAGTCATGTGACCTAGACCTTTGACCTTCCGACCCAAAACTAATAAGGATCCTCCTCGAGTCATGCATGATGGGCAACCCATGTGTGAAATATCAATATAGTAGACCCACTGGTACTTGAGTTATGGTCCTCTCCAACTCATTTCATACATTCAACCCATTTTCCTTAAATTGTAGGCTACAAACCTTTCATTTTTTGGCCCATTGGATATTTCAATTGCCATATTTTATTTGTAACCGCTTCAACAGCTTTTTTCCTGATATTCCGATATTTTGGATCAAAGAAATGTTTGTTTGATGTTGAAGTGTGGAGAGTTTGAGTGCCAAGTAAATTCACTTCCATGTCAACTGCTTACTGTACATTTATTAAATCCAAATATAATACCAACACCATCTTTGTGTAAAAACTTTTTCAAATGACTGTTCATGAATATTTTTAAGGAATACATGTACAGTCGAGTCTCATTAATCCGGATGCTTCACATTTCGGACAAAATTTCTTGGGAACAGAATTTTCAAGTTGTATTTGTAATTAGATAGTTATGCTTCAGTAATTCGAATGCTTCATTTATCCAGATGATTAGCCTGGGTACAAAAGCCTCCAAATTAATGAGGCTCCACTGTATATTCTAGTCTATACAAATGAGTTTTAAAATGACTTACATCATCTGTAATCTGATTGGACTGCATCTGAATGTCCTGCAACTGATTTCTCATGTCATCTTCATTTGCCATCTTTACTTTTTATTCTTTATCTGCCTGAAAAATGAAAAACAAGTATATTAAGTATTGCTGAAGCACTACAGTACATGTATATGGCCCCCATTGGTTACCTGTACCATAAATCCATAGAAATAGGTCAACTAAATTCAAAGTCAAATTGGCCTGCATGGCCAAATGGTTGGAGCATTGTACTATAAACTACTAGGTCTCTGATCACTGCTAGTCAGCCTGGGTTCGAGCCTCGCTGGAACTTAAACTGATTATGTGAGAAAGCCTGTTATGTGTGAAATGCTGATGGTCTCTTCCCAGGTACATTAGTAACCATATTCTCTCCTCCACCAATGACAACTAGCCGTCACCATATGACTGAAAGATTGTCGAGTGTGGCGTAAAGCAAAAGCAAAACAGACAATAACAAAAAGAAACAGTCATATGATCAGTAACTCATCATCTGGATGCTTCATATGAATCATAGCAAGTTCAATGTTAATATATACATTGTAAATGCAAAGGTGGCACAGACACTTCTGGAAAAGCCAGTGTCTCAGACAGAGTGCATGGAAACCTTCAGTCCCACCTAGTTTTACAAATGAGGGTCCAGAAATTGGTCCATGGAATTGGAAGAATTTGTGAGACTACTTTGTTCACAGCACATGATGATTGTAGGTATGATACATGTATGAAGAATATGTATAAAGGTAGGGAAATCAAGATTTTTTTTATATCTTCATAAGATTTTTTGTACCCTAATAATAAAACAATTTATCTCAAATCACATCTCACTAATCAGATCAATTCATGTCAGTCTATCGAGTGTTCTTCATGGCAAGGTTCTACTGTAGTAATTAACATAAAATCCTTTCCAATAATCACAATACTTCCTTATACTGAAATTGTACAATTTCCAAAATCAAAGTAAACATACAGCCAGTGACAATTTCCCAAAATAGCAAACAAACTCCAAAGTGATAAAATCCCTGGCCAATATTTATGTCCTTGCTCTTATATAAATAGTTCCACTGAAACAACTGTCAAATTCTCCTCCATTCTGTCCCTCAAAAGAACATGGCACTACATAACATTCCACACACACACATGTGACCTTCTGGTCAAATACCTTCACAACAGCACTAATTTGTATTATTTACCACCATTATCAGGACATTAAGCTTATTGAATCAGCAAATTAGCTACATTGAACATGTGGGTGACAAATGTGTAACTTGACTTTTGCGCCATGACAGATTGGCTTTAGAACAGACATATGATAATACTGTTTACTTTTTCTTTTATTTCAGGTAGGGCCCATTTCTGCACATACCTGTACCTTTGTTACTGAACTTGGAAATCAAATGGAAAAGTCAAATTTCTATACAGAAACTGAAGCAACATATTCCAGTGGTAACGTTTAAATTTTTACTATAACAGTAAATCATTGTCCAATGTTATTGCAAATGTTGTCAACTTCACTATTAAAAGGACACAGGTGATGAGCATAGCTTTAGGACAAGATTTGAGGCCCTTCAGAGGCATTCAGTATCACCTCTGTAAGAGTGAAAGCTTCTCGAGCTGGACATTAAACAACAACAAAAAATAACAGCATAAACATTGACCCATAGAGCAAAAATGCAGAATACATACATGTGTAATACATTGCATGAGCAGGTCTAGAGAGGGAGGGGTATCTAGGGGGTCTGGAACCCCCCTCCCCCCCTCCGGAATTTGCAAAATATAGACCAAATTTGGTCAATTATACTTGGATTCTCATTTTAACAGGGTTGGGTTTTACTATTTACAAGTCGGATACCCCCACCCCTCCCCTGGAAAAAAAATCCTGGATATGTGCATGAATTGTAACTTGTCATCTGTCAGGCAAAGAAACATCCAAATGTTGCATTGACTGTGGTCATCCAGGGCGTTTATTTGTCTGTTCTAGCTATACAGTTTAACTTGCCTTAGCGGCCCACTGAGTTAAAGGATTACTGGTACCTATTTTATGTGACCTAAATGTAAAATGTACATGTTAATCAACTGAAGAGACCACCTGTCATATGTGACCTTTTTTGCTATTTCCTTTGAATAGTGTCTTAAAACAGGTAAGACTGTACATTGTACATACATGTATATAAAAAGGATAATCAAAAGAAATATAAATCTATCACTACTTGCAGTTTTATTGTGTTAAATTTTTTAGACTTGTATGTTATGTTGAGATTCACCTAAGGAAATCTAATTTGGCTAACTTGGTAGTGTATGTTGTTCATAAATGTGTGTAGTAATTGAAGGGAAGCAACTCCTTCAAAATATTTGTTCTAGCTATTGGTGTTTTGGGTACATGTATTTATTTTAGGGGGGAGGAAGTGGTTCTTCATGGTTTTTTTTTTCACTGCTGTTTATAAGGGTTTCACTCAAGACACATTTAATTTCCATAAAGACATTACTGAATAAGAATGCCAGAAATCACCCCAAAAATTGGCCCACGCTCTATACTCATACCATAGAGCAGTCATGGATGGCTCTTCAATATGACGACACTTACTGTGAATAAGGGCCTTGCTTTTGAAAATAACCACCATTTATAATTATTTATGCCAAGCAATAGAAAAAAGAAAACTGTCACCTATTTTAATGACATGGGGTAGTTAGGCTTGGAATCAAACCCAGGTCTCTTGCAAAAAAGTTGAGCACTCTAAGGAACAGGCCATATTTGCAGCATCCTTAAAAAAAATTGCCACAGCAGT
Source organism: Pinna nobilis (assembly GCA_016161895.1). NCBI lineage: Eukaryota > Metazoa > Mollusca > Bivalvia > Pterioida > Pinnidae > Pinna > Pinna nobilis. Next base: position 8,726 of record JACSZP010009965.1, read on the forward strand.
AGTCTTACTCAAGCCTGCTACATAGCAGCATGTCAAGCTGCATTTCATTTTTCACATTTGGTGTCTTATGGTACATGTATAAGGTTTTTTTTCATACCTTAGAAAGAACACTCACAATTTTATAACTACAGTAAAGTCGGTCTATAACGAATCGGCTTAAAGTGAATTCAGTGCTACAACGAAGAGGAATAAAATCCCCGAAAAGAATTACTATTTATCTATATATGTTGTAAATCCTGATGCTTAAAACAAAGGATACCTAAAACGAAGTAAAAAGTCAATCCCCTTTGACTTCATTATAAACCAACTCCACTGTATATATATACATGTACTTCTTATTGAAAAATCTTCATTATATCTTAAGCTGAGCTCAACTGACACCAAGTTTTAAAGCTAATGGGTTTACCAACAGTTACAAATGTCTCAGCAACGTTAGTCCCTCTTTCAATTCTAGATATGACTTCCATGGCAAAGTAGTCAGAGTGGTGTGCTTTGAAAAATAAGGTGTTTCTTTCCGTGTTTAAATGTACCTCTGGACCCAGTTGCACAATGCATTGTTAAATTAACTTGTAGTTATCCACTGAATACAAGTTGAAATTTTAGCTTGCAATTTGCTTATTTTATTGTGTCGCACTATTACAGAATTATTTAGTTACGTAGTTTATTATGAGTTAACTAATAAAACAATTATTGTAGTTATCACAACCACAAATTTAACCATCAGTAAATCACAACTACAAATTTAACCATCAGTAAGTTCATAGTTAAATTTAACTATGAATTAAACTATTGAGCAACTGGATTCTGATACAGTGTAATTAGAAACCAATTAAAGGTAAGTTGTGAATTGTCCTTTTTCTTCTGCAGTACACATGTACCACTGGAAATTTGACCAAACCACATGACTGGAGGTGAGAATGATATCAAGTGATAATTAAACAAACAAATATGTAATTCAGGGACATAGGGTAATACTACATATTAAAGTTGTATTTTATGAAAACCCCTCATATGACAAAGTTATTCTGAATCACAGTGCTAGCCAACTCAAAAACTCTCATAGATTTAGAGAACCATAAATTAAAGTTACATGTAGTATTAGAACTAATCAGATGACATTGTAGCTGATTGCACTGTATCTATGTGCACATGTTATCTCAAAACTCACTAAAAGACCCACAAAGACAGATGTCTTGTCTGATGAAAAGAGAAATAAGCCAAATACATTGTAATACAGTGTTTTCCCTTCGTTTTATTTGAACAGGCTTGAAAATGAATTGAACAGGCAAATAACAGGGGTCTTGGGGGTTTCTCTCCTCTAAAAGATGTTCAAATCTTAGATTTGAACTGGCCAGAAAATAGCTTGAAATGGTCAATTTGGCCGGCAGCCGGTTCTTAGGGAAAACACTGCATATATACAATGTACATGTACATGTAGCATGAAAACCAATGTTGAACAACAAATGTTGATCAGTGAATAAAGGGAGATAACTTCAACAAACATGTACTTCTGAATCACAAGTTAATTTCTCTTTTTGAATAGTATATGTACATACACGGGTAGGTATTAACAGCTTTATTTCACACATACACTACAAAAATAAAATAAAAACATACATAATTTTCAAATGTATGTACATGCTCAACAACAACATTTATTTCACATTAAATATTCTGTCATAAATAAGTGAACTGTGATTTTTTTTTTTGGTATAATACATATAATTGGTTTGTTTACACATTTTATTTACATCAAGTTTTCATTGAAGGTGGCAATGTCAATATTTACTTTGCTCCTATACTAATAAGAATAATATATGTATTGTTATTTTCATCACCCAAATTAATTCAATATTTACTTTTGTATGTATACATTTTATATTTCAGGGCACATATAAGTCTTTATGAAAACAGGCTAAAAGACCTTCTATTATTGTAAACTTGAACTTTTGAGAACTGGTCTTATTCCAAAAATTACTGACCCTACATTAGTATAAAAGTGAAAGGTTTCTCATATATGTATTACTGTCCATCTTTTTACTTGTCGCAATTATTAAGGTCTGAAATAATTTTTGAATGGGTGAAATGAAACAAAGTTTATATCAATTCATGAGACAGAAATGTGGAAATACGATAAACTCTTTCTATACCCCAAGTATCAAAATTATATACTCTTTTCTATTGTCTAAGATAATTCTATTATGGTCTGTGGTGTTGAAAGGTTTAATAATACATAGATGAAAATATATCTTTTTACCCCACACTCAACAATCGGTGAGTCATGAGCTGGCATTCAGTTTAATGCATTCTTACATGTATACAATGAGGATTCTAAAATGTATCAAGTTTTTCATTGACATGGCACCTCCGTTTTTACAACAACAAAATATAGCCATCAATATTTGACTGAAAGATTGTTGAGTGTGGCACAAACTAAGTCTCTAATAAAACATAATGAAACAAAATTCTTGTAGTCTACAAGTACAATAATGATAGACAATTAATTTGGTTTCATCCTTTCTTCCTGGATTTCAAAATTGGCAGAGAAATGTTGAATTTGGCCAGAAAAATCTAAAGCACAAGAAAACTCCTGATACAACATGTACATGCATTATTCTGTGAAATTTGTGTTAGGGCCTACATGTACAAATGTACAGTGTCAAAGCATTCCTAAATCTTCAGTGAACAAAATCTACAAGCATTCAACAATTTTCGATCCCCTCCCCCACCTCTCACATTCAAAGCAAAAATTGCTTTTCTTTCTAATACACTCAATGTTTATTTCAGGAGATTTTGCCCTTCCTGCAATCCATAATAACCCATAGTGATAGAATTAGGTTTGATATGGCAATATATCTACATTTGACTTAGCAAAACTCTGTCAGTGTATGATATAAACTGAGCTCCTAAAATTTATTAGGTGTGGCCTAAAAAAACACATAAAACTTGTTGTTGCATCATTACATAAAGGCATGTGCGGTATGGTTGAAATTTTTCACATTTTCAGTTTATCATTGCAGGCATAGATAATGGTGCATCAAGAACAGTTTGGAATGTGCGGTGAAGTCTAATGAGATAACAAAAGCCTGTGTGTACATTGTAGTCCTTGACTATGATCATTGTAAGAGTAAACTTTTAGCAGCCTTCATTCACATTCATGTACATGTAGAGAATCAGATTTGATTTCATGCATGGATAGTCCTACAAATTACACTTGTCAAATATGGTGATGACATTCACATTAAAATCACAAGCACACAAAAATGATAAACAGCGATATCTCAAATCATTGCACAATTCATATAGCTATTAAAGATGTCTTGAGAGATTGCAATTTTTACATCAATATGACCTTTTTTAATTTGTGAATTGCTTAGTGAAATCCATCAGTAATTTTTCTATCATTGTCTTGTATATTGTTGTTTAACGTCCCACTCAAGAATATTTCACTCAAATGGAGAGGTCACCATGTGCCGTTGAAGGGTGACAAATTTTGCCTATGGTCGGCACTTATGGCCATAGAGCAGGGAGGGTCCTTTAACTTGCCAACACTTACTGTGACATTGGACCTCGGTTTTCACTGTCACAAAGATACATGTAAGGCCACTGTTGCTTAGCAACTTGACAAGCATGTTTGTCTTGTGATGGTGAGGTGTTCGGATCAATACTGCGGTTGGTTTTTTGTGTCCTTCAGAATTACGAGTGTCAAGAATAAGGTCCTGTGTCACAACAGTTGTTGACATGTTGAAAAACACTTAGTAGTAAATGGTGACACAGTGACGTCTCCAAATGAGTGAAAGATTCTTGAGAGGGTATTTAATGTGGACACTGGACATGCTAACCACTAGGCCATGACAGCCCAATAAACTGTCAGTTTAAAACTAAATCGAATTAATATTCATGAAAGTTTAGTGTTTTGATCAGCTCTCACATTAAACAACATTCAATTACCCATAAATGATCATCACTACTTTTTTGTTTTGCATACCTCTCTATTTTCAGTTTTGAAATATAGATGTTGTGTTAATGTTAGTATTTACTTACAGTCATGTCCTAATCAATATTTCTGCTTTATAAAGAACAACAAAAAATGGCACTAAAAATGGTACAATGTACTTGACTTGAATCCAAATGTTTATTGATTTCTTTGGAAAGTCAAAGATACACAACAATGCTGGACATATAAGCATCTCTACGCATAACTCCACTCCAAAAAAACTGTTTCCAGACCAAGATTGTTCAAGCAAATGCGAGGAATCCTAACACTGCATGCTGGGAAATGTTTGTTCCCATCTGATTATAGCCCTTCTCGTCAATGAATACTCACTGTAATCAGTAAACCAAGTCATAAATCGGTGAATTCAAAACAATCATTTATCTTATAATAATAATTGCAGACAGTAACAGTCAAATACACATAGATGTAAAATTGTTTACAAAATGTTTTTTATAGAGTAGTAAGCATATGCAAAAGTACATGTATTACTTGTACATGTAATTGTTAAATAAATTCACATTAAATCACCCTTCTTTAGGGCAACTTTGTCTTACATGTAGACATGGTGAATTTTAAATTTGAGCGAAACAGTTTGCAGGTGTAGTAGAGTTTTAAAAGGCTGCAAAAAATATGAACCAATGTAAACTTTTCTAACACTTAAAAGAATACAAGACTGGTCTACAACAATAGAAAAGAGAATACAAGTACTATTTTCATAAACAGGGTTGAAGGGGTCAAGGGCATTATGTTACCCTACATGTAAATGCAAATAGGAAACGATGGGACCTCAGTTTTCCTTGTATCTCATCCAAAACATTGTGAACTGACTGCATGTGCCCCTGTCTGAAACCAAACTCTTAGCCATTTGAACTCCAGGCAAGCTACATGTACAATGTATCCTGGAATAGTGAACGACTTTGGATGATGTAAATCTACGATTTACAAAGGTCAGGGATAGACCATATAACTTTTCAAGGAACATTTTCTTCAATAATAACCTGTCAGAATGAAATATCAAGTCAAACAAAAATTCATACATTTATCAACCATCTGGTTGTTTAAATTTTGTACTTCCACGTCACTATAAAAAAAATGTTAAAATTGAAAAGAGGAAAATGCTCTTATGATTAAGGAAGTAGTTTAAATATACGGAAATTGTGGCAATTAAAGGAGATCATCAATATATATGTACACATGTATATGTATGTCTACTTGTAGCTAAAATTATAAACTTGTTTTTCTTCGAAACATGCATTTTACTTTTCAGATGAGGCACTTAATAAAGTCAATTCATGCACACGTAACTCTTTACATGTTACATAATATAGCAAGTGTGCAATAGGCCGAGTGAATCACAGGCCAGGCTTTTTTCCTGCTAAATCAATATTGGGCTATGTTCCGAATGGCAAATCATTCTTTTTTCCCCCATAACTCTCAGCCCAAAATCCCCAATGATGAAGATGAAAATACAATTCAGGCAATGGGTTTCCAAACAGCAAATGTTTTACATTGCTGTTAGATTGGATTTTAATTTTCATCATAAACAAACATAATAAGTGTTAAAAGGGGTCTATTTTTATATTTTCAAGTGGTACATATTTCAAAATAATGAGTAAAATACCCTTTTCGTCAAAATGATGCAAAATTCCCAATTTTTGTGTTATGGGACATGTTCCCAAAATGGTGAGAAAAAAGCCCTGCTAGTGAATCCTGCACTGTACATGTATGCATCACATGTTGTTATGATCTGAGTGCCTAATCATACATTTACATGTACCTAATTCTAAACTGTTGTAAATAAAGATTAGACTGCATTACAGTATAATGGCATTATAATTCATGTTTACAATGGCTTTAACTGTTGTAATAGTAAGATGTGAATCATCTTCTGGGTAGATTAAAAACATTATTACATGTAGCACATTTACTGTATACTGGGAAATTTTCACCCCCCCCCATTTTATTTTCGCCCCTTTCACCCTCATCATCAGTGGGCAAATTTAAAACTGGGCAAAAATAAAATGGTAAATTCATTGAATAGAATCATCATTAGACTGGGTGAATTTAAATCAGGGTGAAACGCTTTACTAATGCACTAGGGCGAAAATAACACGGGACGAAAATAACTCTGTATACAGTAATCAGATGTCTTTTGAGTTTTACATATCTTTGGTGATCTCCCCTGGCTCTTAGTCTGTGGAACCATACTATTTTTTGTAAACCAGCATGCTACATGTATCTACATTACCTCTGTGCCATTTTTCTCTCCTACAGCTCATTTTAACATTTTTATTTACATATCTTGCAATTACTGGCAAAGTTAAAGTGATTCACAGGTAAATTTTCGAATAAATACTATTTATTGATTTATAATGCTCCTCCATGACAAACCATTTATTTAAGTACTGTGTGTTATCATTCACATGTATTTTCTTCTCACTTTTGGTTAAACACACAAAAGTAGTCCAGCACTATCCCAAGTTTCTAGGGAGAACACAGTTTTACATGTCTTACAAGTCTGGGGAGAAAACTGATTTTACATGTCGTACGGGTCTAAGGAGAACACTAATTTTACACGTCTTACAGGTTTAAGGAGGACACTGATTTTACATGTCTTTCAGGTCTGGGGAGAACAGTTTTTACATGTCTTACAGGTCTAAGGGGGACACAGTTTTTACATGTCTTACAGGTCTAAGGAGGACACAATTTTTACATGTCTTACAGGTCTATGGAGAACACAGTTTTTACATGTCTTACCGGTCTGAGAACACTGATTTTACATGTCTTACAGGTCTAGGGAGAATACAGTTTTTACATGTCTTATAGGTCTAAGAAGGACACAGTTTTTACATGTCTCACAGGTCTAAGGAGAACACTGATTTTACATGTCTTACATAGGGAGAATACGGTTTTTACATGTACATGTCTTACAGGTCTAAGGAGGACACTGATTTTACATGTCTCACAGGTCTAAGGAGAACACTGATTTTACATGTCTTACATAGGGAGAATATGGTTTTTTCATGTACATGTCTTACAGGTCTAAGGAGAACACTGATTTTACATGTCTTACATAGGGAGAATACGGTTTTTACATGTACATGTACATGTTTTACAGGTCTAAGGAGAACACTGATTTTACATGTCTTACATAGGGAGAATATGGTTTTTACATGTACATGTCTCACAGGTCTAAGGAGAACACTGATTTTACATGTCTTACATAGGGAGAATACGGTTTTTACATGTACATGTCTCACAGGTCTAAGGAGGACACTGATTTTACATGTCTTAGTTACAGAACTCAGAACAACTTGTACCTGACTGACAAGCAAATTTATCTCTGCTGAATTGTCGCATAGTCCTTAATGTAAGTCTATAGTGCCAAATGTGCAAAGTTATATTTGATAATTTCTCCTCCTAACCTTTCAAATTATATTCAAACATAATGAAATATGGCATGATCATTTTGAAAGTGCCGTTATTTTCAGAACAGCTATATGAACATGTAAAATGAAACCTACCTAGAGAGATCACTGTCAGGACAGACTATAGGTACCCAGTATTCGTCTGTCTGTGGAGACATTTACATTGTATGGGCCATTTTCATATAAACGTGCCAATAACGGTAAAGACAAAACTGAGATAAAAAGTTGTCCCAAAACTGCTCATTTTAGTTTTAGTCAATTGAAAATG
>JACSZP010009967.1:0-16651 GCA_016161895.1 Pinna nobilis
GCACGTAAAAGAGCCCTCCCTGCTCTACGGCCATAAGTGCCGAGCAAAGGCAAATTTTGTCGCCCTTCACCGGCACACGGTGACGTCTCCATATGAGTGAAATATTCTTGAGTGGGACGTTAAACAACAAAAAAACAAAAAAAAAACAAACTTTTATACATGTACATTTATCTAACCAACCTTAAGTATCACAATGGCATGCTCTTTTCTGTTGTCTTAGACCAGTCCATTATGGTCTGTGGTGTTGACAGGGTTTCTTTTCAAAGCCAACTATCTCAGTTACTACTGTAAATCCACTTTTAATCACGAGAATTTTATTTTCGCCTTATTACACCAGAGCACTGTTTGGCAAAAATAAAGTTCTCGCTGAATATACATGTACCAGCCTTATATTAACATGCACCATCCAAAATAACTTGCTACATACTAACTTAGTCAATACAAGCATGAAAAAATAATGTTGCCTATGATTACATAACAACCGATATGCGAAAATAATGCTCTGCGAAATTTTCTGGATCTACAGTATTTCGTTTTCAATATATAGTTACTATCAGTATTGCATATTTGATGCATTTACCATGAAGGGAAGTGTCAAGGTCATTGGGTCAAAGGTAAAGGTCACAGCAATTTGAAATTTTTGAAGCCAATTATCTCAGAAAGTACTTGAATTTGGATTTTCAATAAATGGTTATGTTGTATATTTTTAAGGAGCACTAAGTTCTACCATCAAGTAAGTGTCAAGGTCATTTGGTCAAAGGTCAAGGTCACAGAGCAATTTGAAATTTTTGAAGCCAAATATTTCAAAAACTTTGATTTTCAATAAATGTTTATCTTGCAAATTTGTAAAGAGCAAAGAGTTTTACCATTAAGGAAAGTGTCAAGGGTGTTTGGTCAAAGGTCAAGGTCAAAGAGCAATTTGGAATTTTCTAAGCTAAATATCTTAGAAACTTATGAGTTCACCATATGAGAAAAGTTGCCAGTACCACAGACTTGTCAGTTGCCAACCTTGAAAAATTTCCATGGAAAAGATTTTTCATTCTCATGGAGGAGACTAAATTTTACTAAAAAAATAATAAAAGACAAAAAATAAAGTGGAACCTTGACTAAAACCACCTTGCATAGGGGACCACCTCACTAATCAGACCAGCATAAGCCACAAAAATTCAGTCTGTTTTTCACTCTTAAATACTACATTGTATTTCAACCTCACTTAGGATAACCACCTCACTAATGAGACCAGTTTTAGTCAGTCACTTTGGTGATCTTAATAGTGAGGTTCCACTGTATAGTTTTTCATGAGGGAGACATCCTTTTTTTTTGCAAGAAGTTATCAAAATTTTACGTTAAAAAATAGGAATTCTCCCTGTTCATGGGGGAGACTTGGCAAGTATGTAACATCACAATTCTGTTGAACTCTTGACCTTGACCTACACAGTAAATACCATTTCTGTTTGATGTATGTTGTAGGGGGCTATAGTGATGATTGCACAAACTCATCTTGTTGCAACTTAAGACAGGGAACAGGTCTACATTCCATCTGCTCTGATTGACCCTAGCTTAACATGCAGAGAATGTATATACACATGAGTTCGTAAAAATAAACCTGTGATTGTAAAACACAAACAAATTGTAACTGATGTTTGATTTTTATGTTCTGCAGTGTTTTTCTTAGGTGAGTCTGGCTTTTCACTGTGAACGTTTTTTTGGCAAATGCTGTAAAGAAAAAACAAACAGTGGCTAATTTTCCACAGATACATGGGTGGAATTCATGGCGATGATTAAGTAAACTGTTTACGGAATTGAGAAAACAAACAAGATAAAAGTCAGATGATACAGCACGATCTTAGTCAAAGGCTGGATAGATTATAAGAACTGGGTCGATGGAATCTTAATGTTCTTTCATTATGTGAGGACGGAATTCAGACGGGAGTTAAGGTTATTATAAAGTATTTAAGGAAAAGAAGAGTAGGAAGAAAAAATATGTTTGTAAGTCAGTATGGCAGATCATACAAATTACAGGCAAATCTACTCCTCAGACCTCTAATTGAAAAAGCAAATTACATGTGTGCAATTTAACCTGTACGATGATAGTGCACTAGTACAGTGTATCCTGTTTTAAGAGACCGTCCAAGGAAAGGAGCAAAAAGGGTCACATATGACAGGTGGTCTCTTAATTCAGGTGATTTATATAGGGAAAACCCAATTTGGGAACCTTGCATTAAAGTCACATATGACAGGTTTTCCTTTAATTCAGTTGGTCGCTAAGGCAGGTTAGACTGTACTTGTACATGTATTTGACAAAAGATAAAAGGTTGCATGGTTGATTGGTTGCATATGTGGATCTAGAGGCGGTGTCAAGGGGGTCTGGACCCCCCCCCCCCCCTGAAATCGGCAAAATACACGTATATACAATGTATCACCCTTGGTCAATTATACTTAAAGATTCTCATTTTAATAGGGTTGGGTTTTTCCTTTCCACAAGTTGGACCCTCCACCCCCTAAAAAAATTCATGGGTTGTAATATAATTCTGTTTGATATCCCACTCAACAATCTTTCACTTATACAGAGATGTCACAAATGCTGATGGAGTGAGACAAATTTGGTCTATACTCAGTATCTACATGTATGGCCATTGAGTGGTAAGGGTAATTTAATGTGCTGACACCTACTGTGCCATGAGACCTCTGTTTGTACCTTCTCATCTGAAGGACAGGGACAGCCAAACACAACTCAGTGTGGATTCAAACCAATGACAATCCCAATCAGAAGTGGAAGAACACTAACCACTCAGCTATGGTGGCTCCTAGCTAAAAGAGGAACTTTATTTGACGAAAGATTTGAAAGGTAAATGGACAAACAATGAAATATAGACAGTAAATTTTTCTCCTCTAAGATTATGTTAAATATTGATCTTACATGTATGTCCCAATACTAAATACATGTACATGTAGTTGCCTGAGTTGGCAAAGGTATGTGAGGGTGGCAAATTTATTTACCATTGCCATCTGTCAGTGGTTGTATGTACATGTATGGGTTTTCTGGTGACTGTCTCTTCCTGCAGTTTGTGAGATTCATGCAGCATTTATATAGGATTTTTTAACAAGGATACATGCATGAACATGTATGTGGATGTCCATAGGATTCTGATTTTTTTCCACAAAAATGGTGGAAACCTCTTACCCGATATATATATTTAAATGACACTTAATTTGAAGTGATTTTTATTTTCCGGCCAAATTATTTCGTAAGTATTTTAATTAATACACTTATTATGAAGTGTATTGTGAAAATGACGTTAGAGATAGTCATTTATTTGGTATTTGTCAGCGACATGTCCACATATCATTTGTGTCTTACGTGCATATTTTACTTCTTATTTATACATGTGGGGCTTCCGTGGCCTTGTGGATGGCTTATTTGTCTTTTGATTGTGAGGTCAGGATTTCGAAGCTGAGCTACGTTGCAGTTGGCTGTCCCTGTCTTTCGGATGAGACAGTAAAAGGCAGAGGTCCTGTGTCATAGTTGGTGTTGGCACACTTAATTTGAAGTGATTTTTATTTTCCGGCCAAATTATTTCATAAGTATTTTAATCAATCCACTTATTATGAAGTGTATTGTGAAAATGACGCAAGTTGGAGATAGTCATTTATTTGGTATGCTCTATGGCCATAAGAGCCAAGCATTAGGCAAAAGCCGCCCTTCACCGACACACAGTGACATCTCCATGTTAGTGAAAGATTTTTTGAATGGGATGTTAAACAACAATGCAACCAACTAATACAACCAAAAAGTCTTATACAGTGAAACTTGTGTTTAAAGACCCCCATAGGGACATAAGAAAACAGTGTTTATAAGGAGTTGATCTTTATATATACTTGTAAAAGTTGATTTGTTCACAAATTGTACCATTTGGGGCAGCAAAAAGTGGTCTTTATGACTAGATGGTCTTTTTATACAGGTGGTAGCTAGAGCAGGTTTTACTGTATACTGTAAGTACATGTTTTCTCTCAAGACAGATGGTCTTGCAAGGCAATGATCTCACAAGGCATGTCACACCACTACCACTTTGAATAATATTGCCTTGAATTAGTATTGGGTCTCAGAATGATACAGGAGGGGAAAATACTACAGTATATGATATTTTTTCTATATATATGCATATATATTTACATTTGTATAACTTGTCATACTACTGGTAGTCTATCAATTTCTCTCCAGTTGCTATAATGATTACTGCAGGTTTCCCCTGATGTAGAAAACTGATGTATTTGATTAATGATTAAAGCATTGAGAATATCAGAGGCAAATTATCACGTATACACATATTTGCTATCATCATCTAACAATGCTAGATACAATGCTCCAGAAAACATCACAAAGTTCAATAGTCTACAGATGTGCTTCACCTGTTGATACTGATAAATGAAATTCCAAGGCCTTGTCTTAATTGTTTTCCAAAAAACTACAGATATTTATTGGTTTTTGATCAATTTGATGTCCAGGTTTTCAAGAAAATTGTAAAATAGTAGTGGGTGCTTATTGTATTGGTTGGTTGCATTGTGGTTTAACGTCCCACTCAAGAATCTTCCACTTATATGGAGACTTCACTGAACTGCTTGTCACTGAAGGGGGACAAATTTTACCTACATGTAGATGATCGGCACTTAATTAGTTAAATGGCCTTAGAGCATGGAGGGTTCTTTAACATGCCAACACCTACATGTATTGTGACATGGGGCCTCAATCGGTTATTACTGTCTCATCCAAAAGACGGGGACAACCAACCACAGGATGCTTATTGGGATAATTTTTCATCAATTCTCTGTTCCTCGGGACCCAAGATCAGTTCTTTTAACCCCAAGTATAAAATAGAATTATATATCTATTGTCTTAGACCAGTCCATTACGGCCTGTGATGTTGAGAAGGTTTATCTGGTTCACAGCTGATTAACTCAACAACTGCCCATGCAATTCTGGATTCTGTACATGTGTTTAAAAAAAGAGAAATAAAATTGGTGATCAAAAAAAAAAAAGAAAAAAAAGATGATTTAAAGCTGATCAGAGGTGATGGCCAAGTTGTTCATCAATGATCAGCTGGTTAAGTTTTAACCCTCAGTTAATAAAAACAATGTATAACCAACGTTTGAAATAAAGGCTAGGAATAAATTCTGTTTTTAAATATAATTATTTTTTAGGTTAAATTGAACCTTTACTGAGTGATACAATCAATCCATTTTGGAAAAGAATATCAATCTCTGAAGCTTGGTTACTATATTTCTGCAAGCCTTAATTACAGTTATATTTTAACCAACAGTTGAACAACTGGGCCCAGAATTACAGGATGTGTAGTGCTTTTAAGTAACATGAATACTTATTGTGGCAATAAGTACAATAAGTGTATTGTGTGGCCTTACTTGTCATATTTCATGGTAACAATTACTTCCTAGTAATCTTGACTGGAATTGTAATTGATAAAAACTTTGGAGAATAGATCTGTTTGGAATTTGTGAAAATTCCTGATAGATTTGACAGGATATTGCACATATGATGCTTATAAATCATACCAAGCAGGTAAAGTAATCATTCTACATGGTACTACATGTATGTAGTATCTACAGGGGCCAAGAGGTTAGCGTGTTTGACTTTGAATCGAAGGGTCCGGGGTTTGTTCCTGCAGTGCCACTCTACAGTTGGCTGTCCCTGTCTTTCGGATGAGACAGTAAAAACTGAGGTCCCGTGTCACAGTAGGTTTTGGCACGTGAAAGAACCCTCCCTGCTCTACGACTGTAAGTGTTGAGCATAGGCAAAATATGTTGCCCTTTACCGGCACACGGTGATGTCTCCATGTCTCATCTGAGAGACAGGGAGGACCAACCACATTGTGGCACAGATTCGAACCTTGAACCCTCCCACATAAAGAAAAATGAAAAGAATATCATTTTGAGATAAAAAAAATATTTTCAATTTCGTCATTACCATCATGCCTCCAGGCAGTAATGATATAAAAATACATGTAGCCGATAAACAGTTTGAATGAGGGGACACTTTCAGTTTGTGATAAAAATGGAATAGATCGTTTTTGTATATTTTAATAGACATAATTTAAGCATGCAGATAAGTTTTTTTCTAAATTTTTACTGGATTACAGGGCCAGTTCAGATAAGAAATTTACTGTCCCGATGGATTATTTACTGGCCACTGGCAAGGGTGACCACTGCTAATTTTGAGCCCTGTCAGATGTGATTTATTAACTTTTCATAGTGGAAGACTTGTTTGCCATTAGATTTTGAGGTCATGGATTTGAGCATTAGCAGGAGTTGATTTGATTTTCCTGTCCTTCCAAAGAAACAGCAAAAGCTAAAGTCCAATATCAGTACAAGTTTATATATACATGTACATGTATGTCAAGTTAAGCATTAAAAATCTCATTGCTGAATGGCTGTGAGCGCACAGATTAGGCCAAATTTGTAGACCTTCAGTGACAAACATGTACAATTTACGATGACATATTTCTAGATATATGTTTGACCCGTTGCTATAGGCCTTATTTATGTAATCTATAACCATGGCAACACATCTCAGTTAATTGAGAAAATTAATTCTAAGTCATTTTATGGTCTGCTATTTTAGAATTTGCACAATCTGAGTAAATTTTTAAATTTTGAGTAGAAAACTTGCCTGAGAATTTTCTGTGTTTATATATATGGTTTTAGATTGTGAAGTAATACTATAACAAGCATAAAATAATAACAAAATTGCTTGCACTGTTTCTGTCACATTTTTAATTCTCATTACAGATGTTGGTGTAAAGCTTCAGCTAATAGATGGCCAAGGTTAATGATTTCCAGTGGCAAATACCTGTCCCAGAAACACTAGAAAAAGGAGCAGTATTTGACCGCTGGGATGAGGTAAGTTTCATCGTTCCTCTTTCTCCCTCAGTGAAGTAAAATGCTCCAGATGTTGGTGTTGTTGTATTGTTGTTTAAGGCCCTGCTTAAGAATATTTCACTCATATGGAGACATCACCATTAGCCGATGAAGGGTGACAAATTTTGCCCATGCTTGGCACTGCTGACCTTAGAGCAGGGAGGGTTCTTTAATGTGTCATCACCTAGACTTCGGTTTTAACTGTCTCATCTGAAAGACAGGGACGGCAAACCGCGGAGTGGTGCTGCATGGATTTGAACCCTGGACCCTTCTATTCAAAGTTGAACATGCTAACCATTCGGCCACGGATGCCTCAAAATGCTCTGTACAAATGATTCAGTCTTCAGTCTTGTCCTTCTCTATCAGATTCTACATAAATCATGGTATTGATAGACTCTTCCTGTATCTTGAGGGTATGAAATAGAAATCTTAATTTTTCTTTTTAGATCATTTGAATTTCCATTTATTAATTTGTAAATGTCAAGGTTATCGATAAGAAGTGTAATATTTTTCATAGTTGAGGCATGAATTCACGAGAAATGTTTTCATACCAGTATCAAGAAATACAATACTGTAAACTACAATGTAGCCTCAGCATGACAAAAGGATATACCCATTAACTTGTTGTTGTTGAAGAGCAGGCTGTTTGCAAATGAAGCTGATATATCCTAAATATGACATTAAGACCTAAAGATGTAACAGCATAAGTTTTACAAATCACACAACATACTTTGCCACAAATTACACTAAGAGGTTTATAGATCATAACAGCACTAGTCACGGAAGACAGTACTGCATGGCTACCATAGAATCTATAGATTCATTACTAGTACCTATATACAGTGAAACCTGACTTGGTCATCTGGTTGGTTATATTTGTGGTTTAGCATCTCACTTAAGAATCTTTCACTTACTTTGAGACATCACCAAAGCCAGTGAACTACGATATATTTGGTCTGTGCTTGGCAGTTATGGCCTGATCTGAAAGAAAGGGAAAGCCAACAGCAGCATGGCATGGATTCGAACCCACGACTTCATGATCAGAAGGCAAACATGCTATCCACTGAGCCACTTCAGCCCTTGGACGCTGTATTGAAAGACCACTGTCTCAAGAGACCATACTTCCAAGGTTGTAAGGGCAGTTTCTCAAGACAGATTCCATTGTTCTCAACTCTCACAATAATGTACATACTCATTCATCACACCTAAATTATTTTGTTTTATTTTATAGGAATCTGGTACCTTGGAGCCAAAGTGTTTAGTCAAGGTTGATGAGTATGGCTTTTTTATTTATTGGAAGAGTGAAGGCAAGGTAAGGAAACTAATGACAAGGTTCTCAAAGACTGAATTTGAAACAATTACTGGATTTCTAGTTTGCTGGACTTTCTTCAGAGTCTGAATTACTTGTACCATGGGAACTGAATTTTGGTTCCCCTTTCCCAATTTGAAATAAATAGCCTTAACTAATAAGACATGGTTGTAATGCCATTTAGTCCTTGATCCATGCAATTAAATTGTTGATTCAGTGCTTGAAAGCTTTGCTTTTCAAGTAAGAGGTATATAGTGGAACTTCACTGAAAGACCACCTCAGTTATGATAGGCATTTACCATCTTATAATACAGACCATTGGAATTCAGTCTGCCTATCATTATTCGCCATGTAGGGTATAATTAACTCTGTTGGAAGACCACCTCACTAGTCAGACCAACTTTAGCCAGTCACTTTGATTGTCTTACTAGCTAGGTTGTGCTGTATTTAAAGTGTTTGTATGCTTAATGACAGGGATAGCAATGCAAGTTTAATCACCCTTTCCAATCAGAATGAGTGCTTGCACATGTTGAGTTCGCTGGCATAATTGTGACAGTCTATCATTACAATAAAAGATGGTCAAAAAGTGCTTGAAATTATACATCTTGTACAATGTATGTTAGACAAAATGAATGAGCTGTAAATGATGTAGACTGTCTGAATTTTGTGTTCCCTTGTGTTTAGCTGAGAGAATATTTGTTTATCTTCCAAAGGTCACCTTTCCATCAAAACTGCCAAAAATAATTGCAATAAATGTAGTAAATGTACTAAATCATACTTTGAATGAAAAAAGTAATAATTGGAAAATTCTGAAATGGAAAGTGTCTGCACCTTCTAAAATACATTTGAACCTCATTCAAAGACCACCTCACTAATCAGACCATTAAAGACCATTTGAATTCAGTTTGCCTATCAGTATTTTAGGCTATCACAACCGCACCTTGGAGACTATCTCACTAACTAGACCGATTTTAGCTAGTCGTATGTGTGGTCCTGACATGTGGTTTCACTGTGTACATATACCAAACTCCAAGCTGATCTAAAGTAAAAGTACAGTAAAATGTGCTTTAGCAGCTACAGGTACTTGTCTGTAAAGACCTCCTGGATATAACCACTGCTTCTTGCTGTCCCAAGTTGAATTGTATGTGTAGAAATCAACCTCTATGTAATGGCTACCTTCCTATAAAGACAGGTTTCTTTGTATCCCTTGGGAGGTCTTTCTATACAGGTTTTGCTGTATTCTACACAGATCACAACAGTTAAACATGTTTATGAGTGACCCTATACCTCATTGTTTTACACTTTCTAATTACATCAAGCTCATATTGATTCAATCTCTTGACAACCCCAAATGACACTGACAGGCTTTAGTCTTTCTAAGCAGGGATGATTTAATACATCTGTTTCAAGATACTTTTCTGTGAAGACGCATTTTAAAATGATTTGACGATCTCAAAATTCCTGTGTTAAAGGGTCATGTGTCTCCAAATATGATAGATTGTGGAACCAAAAGATCAGTTTAACATAATAAATTGTTTTGCAAGAGAATTTCACCATAATGTTTATTTCAATCCTTGGTTATCATTTTTACATACAGGGTCAAGTTATTCATTTGCTGGTAAAATTGTAACCCTGACAGTGTTTTCCCAAAGAACCGGCTGCCGGCCAAATTGACCGTTTCAAGCTATTTTTTGGCTGGTTCAAATCTAAGTTTTGAACATCTTTTAGAGGGTAAAAACCCCCAAGACCCCTGTTCTTGGCCTGTTCAATTCATTTTCAAGCCTGTTCAAGTAAAATGAAGGGATAACACTGCCTGATTAAATACATGTATAACCAAGGATTGAAGCAGACCTCAGTAAAATTCTTTGGTTAAATAATTAGAGTGTTTATGTTAAATTGAACTTTTAGTTAGGAGGCTTGGTTACTATATTTCTGCCAGTTTCAGTTATATAAAAACCTTGTTTAATTAAATTTAACCGTCAGTTGAACAACTGGGCCCAGATGAACAACTTGCCCCTTATCTTTTTTACGGGAGACAAAAAGAAAATTCCAATGTCATCTAATGACCTCAAGATAACTAGATCATTGGAGATTACCAGTTACAGTACATGTATGACATAATGAGGTATGACTGTATTTACCTTTTTTTCCAGGATGGACAAGTGCTGGAAATATCCCAAGTTAATGACATACGCCTAGGATTAGCCCCCAAGATTAATGTAAGTATATCATTTTTATGATATAAGTCGTTGGAAATTTGAGTTTAATCATATTGATACACTTAATGATGTAAAATGTTATCTTCATGATATTGCATAATTCGGATATGTCCACCATACAAACATATCTTTTTTTAATGCTGGTTGAATTGTTGTTTAACATCCCACGAAAGAATCTTTCACTTACATGGAAACGTCATCAATGATGATGAAATGTGACAAATTTTGCTTATGCTTGGCACTTCTGGCCATGAGCAGTGAGGGTTCATCTACTGAGACAAGGGACCTCGGTTTTTACTGTCACCAACGAAGAACAGGGACAACCAATGGCAGCGGCGCTGTGTGGATTCTAACCCATGACCTCATGATCAGAAGGCAAACATGCTAACCACTGAGCCATGGTGGCCCCAATAAGTGATATGAAGTCATCCCGTTTTAATTAACAAAGAAGAAAATGAACAAAAATAACAATTATGTCAAAAGATTTATTGGTAGATGCTCATATGCAGTCTAAAAAGCTGCAATAGGAAGAAACTGAGGTTCGGGGTTCAAGCCCAAGCCACAACGTGGTAGGCTATCCCTGTCTTTCGGATGAGACAGTAAAAACTGAGGTTCAAAATCTGATTAGGTACTGGCACATTAAAGAACCCTCCCTGCTCAATGGCCATAAGTGCCGAGCATACATAAATGAACATGCTGTAGGCAAAATTTGTTGCCCTTCACTGGCACACGGTGATGTCTTCACATACATGTAAGTGAATGATTCTTGATTAGGAAGTTAAACAACTTTAGAACGAACCAATCAAGCAGCTATGAAAAAAAATTTCCACTATCAACAACATAGCATATTGAGGGAATAAATAAGATAAGGCTCAATCTATCACTTGGGCAGTGACAAAATTATCTTTGAAATATTCATGCATTTACAAACTGTACATCACTGTAACTATAACTGCGAAAACAAGCATTTCTGTAAAACTTAAATAAAAGCGAGGAATTAATATCCATATAATTTCACAAGTGGACACCCTTGTTGATTTTAAATTCTCGCCTTTAATTGATCTGACAGTTTTGATCTCAAAGGAATTATAAAGGACGAATATTCATTTATGAAATTGAAAGAAGAAAACCAACAACATGTTTAATAATTCAATATGAATATACTTTATTTCATTATTTATTACAAAGCATCGGAGGGCCTCCATTGCTTAGTGATTAGCGTTTTTGACTTCGAATCGAAGGGTCTGGGGTTTGATTCCCGCAGCGCCACTTTACGGTTGGCCGTCCCTGTATTTCGGATTGGGCAGTAAAAAGTGAGGTTCTGTGTCACAGTAGGTGTTGGCACGTTAAAGAACCCTCCCTGCTCTACGGCCAGCAGTGCCAAACGTAGGCAAAATTTGTAGCCCTTCACTGGCACATGGTGACGTCTCCATATGAGTGCAATATTTTTGAGTGGGACATTAAACAACAAAACAATACAATACAAATCAATGGATGCTTTCTTTCCCAAGTAAATTGTCTGGATGTATGAAGCATCCGGATAACTGAAACAAAACCTGTATAAGAACCAATTCAAATGAAAATTCTGCTATCCATAAAAGTTGTTGCGTTGTTGTTTAATGTCCCACTCAAGAATATTTCACTCATATGAAGACGTCACCGTGTGCCGGTGAAGGGCAACAAATTTTGCCTGTGCTCGGCACTGCTGGCTGTAGAGCAGGGAGGGTTCTTTAATGTGCCAACACCTACTGTGACACCGGACCTCGGTTTTTACTGTCTACATCCGAAACACAGGGATGGCCAACCGCGGAGTGGTGATGTGGGAATCGAACCCCGGACCCCTCGGCTCGAAGTTGAACACGCTAACCACTCGGCCACGGAGGCCCTATCCATAAAAGTGAAAGATTCTTGAGCAGAAGACTCTAAAAAGCAAAATCTAAATGTCTTAGAGCTCAATTGAATATTCTCCGGTACTTAATTTATTGTGGTTGGTCAGCTAATATTTATGTCTCAGTAAGTACAGATAATTAGTAAAGATTTTATGCAGTAAATTCTGACAGACAACTTCCTTATTGCTTTATAGTGTACTGGTGGGGATTGAATTATAATCAGAAATTCATAATTCGGTTTCTGTCATTTCAAATCTCTCCCGTGGTTGACAGTAAAAGCCAGATCTCTCTTTTGTTGTGGAGACAATAGTTTTAATCTTGAATTGTAATTGTGCAATTATGCATATAGGTAAATAATGTGAGTTCATGGACAGGATCATACTTCATGACTGTACCCCAGTATGCCATGCATCATCAAGCTGGGGTTTTATGTTCATTGTTTGACATCATGAGTAAGCAATATGGTACTATATTAGAGGAATATACCCCATAAGTGGATTTGATTATATAATACAGTGCCATCTGAGGGTTATATATTGTACAAAAACTGTATGTGATATGGCATTATCTCAGGGTGATTTTTATGCTCCCATAAAGGGAGATTCGAGGCAATTATAGTTTTGTCCTGTCCGTCTGTCTGCCTGTGTGTTGGTCCGCAATAACTTTAACCTCGGTCATAACTTTTGAATAATAACTGATAGAGCTTTCATATTTCACATACGCAATTCCTTGTGACAGGACTTTTCAAGGCCACTGGAGTACCAAACATTTTGACCTTGTGACCTTGACCTTGTGGCCTTGACCTACTTTTAAAAAACTTTAACTTGGGCCATATCTTTTGAACTATTAGGGATAGGCCTTTCATATTTTACATATAGATTCCCCTTGACCAGTACTTTCATTTGATATCAAGACTTTTGACCTAGTGACATTTACCTTGGATTTTGATGTACATTTAAATTCTGCTGCCATAAGGGGACATCAGTGTTTCACAAAAGCATCTTTTTTTCAAAACTGGACCCTAGTATGCAAAATCCCCCACTCATCCAAGCATCTTGTGATGGATGAGAGGGATTCTCTGATATGAAGCCCGAAGGGCTGGAGGGTTAACTTAGCAAAATAGTTCTTCATCAGCACGTGACCTTGACTTCAAAGACAAAAATATAGTACCAAACTAGTATCAATACACAGGTGTACACCTGTCCTATAAATACCGTGCCTTGCACGACCAGCTTGCTTCATCCAAAGAGCAATTTGTTGTATCACCACTGAAAAATTATCAGGGAGGTCGTGGGAGGGAAGTTAACCCTCCAGCCCTTCGGGCTTCATATCAGAGAATCCCTCTCATCCATCACAAGATGCTTGGATGAGTGGGGGATTCTCTTTCCATTCAGCCCTACAGGCTGTTCAGGTTAACTTAGCAAATTCAAAGAACAACAAATTGGCAAATAAATTATAATAGCTTTATGTAATAAAGCACCATTACATTAAATTTAATCAGTCCATATAATTATGAAAATTAACAGTTCATCATCATAATATCCATCAAAAGGAATCACACTGTAAAACATCACTGAAAATGTGTAGGAAATGTCATCATCCATCTGTCCTGCTCTCCATTTTTCCATCTTACAATCCAAATCATATCAAACTAAAATACACACAAATATATATGTATCAGCAAGATAATACGCTTTCTGAAAATCTCGAGGTTTCATGGTCTTGTACATCTCTATGATAAAATATCTGAAATGTACTAGCAGAAGACCAGTTTGCGGTTTTTAAAATATCTTTTAAGGATGTTCCTGCTTGGAATGCTGCAGAAGTTGCAGCACCTCTAACAGAATGAGCTTTGAATACATCTGTATTGATTCCAGCATTTTCCATACCAATTTTAATCCATCGAGCTACAGTAGAAGTTGAAACTTGTTTACCAAACTTGAATGAAATAAGTAATTTTGAGGATTTTCTGATATCCTTGGTTTTTAATAAATATGCATTCAATGTTCTTACAACACATAATTTTGATTGCTTAAAGCTTTTTAGATATACCTTATAAAATGGCCTTGATGGTCTGGAAGTTTTCATTAACTCAGGAATGGTAAATATCAGATTACTACCATCTTTTTCCATATAATCCAGATCTAACGAAACAAGTGTCTGTGCTCGCTGTGCTGTAGCTAAAGCCAACAGACAAACCAGCTTTATTGTATGTTCTCTGACAGACAACCTACTCACAGGAGATAACGATGATAGATATCTCAATAAAATATTGACATCCCATGTACCTGAATATCTTGGTTTTGGTGGCCGAGATATAAACAAACCTTTCATAAATCGGGTAATCAATGCATTGTTCAATAAATTACTATTACCCATAGTGATCAGAGACTGTATCAACATACATTTATGTGTGTTTCAACATTGTAAGACTTTCCTTGTTCAACAAGCATGGATAAATAGTTTAATACTTGCGTGTCAGAGGGACTAATTGGATTAAATCTGAACCGAGAACACCAAAGTTCCCAGCGGTTCCAGGCAAGATCATATTGCTTATTAGTTGATTTTCTCCACGAACAACTGATAATGTTTGAAGCTTTTTCCGAAAGTCCCTTGTTCTTGAGGCAATTCCTGATACGCAACATGCGACTAGTTTCAAACGTTTCCCTAATGGATGAGGCTGACCCTGTGGAGACTTCAGTAGATACTTCCACAGCGGAAGTCTGGTTGGAAAATCTATCAGAATTTGTATCAAATCTGGAAACCAAGTTTGGTTTCTCCATAATGGGGCAATTATAATTGCTTTTCTTACCTCGTCTTCTTTTATCTTTGTTAACACTCTTGCCAACAAACTAAAAGGACAGAAAATATATGGTAAATAACTGCCCCAGTCTATTGTAAAAGCATCTGCTGTATAAGCATATGGATCAGAACACCATGATACAAATTTGTCTAACTTTGCATTGAATCTGTTAGCAAATAAATCAATATCAGGTAAGAAAAAATGAGAACATATTCTCTTAAATATGACTGTATCAATTTCCCATTCACCTGAAGTGACAAAATTCCTACTGAGACTGTCTGCAAAAATATTATCTTTACCTGATATATATTTTGCTGATATGTGAATATTCTTATTATCACACCATAGCCATACCCTTTTGACGAGGGTTGACAACTTTTCAGAACTACCACCTTGAGTATTAAAATATGACACAGCTGTTATGTTATCACAGAATATCTGGATATGTAAATTATAAAGTGTTTTACACAAACATTTCAAACCAAAGAAGATAGCCAAAAGCTCCAGATAGTTGATATGTTGGCAACGTTCATATTCTGACCATAAACCTTGTGTGCAATTGTTGTTACATTTAGCACCCCAACCAACTAAAGAAGCTTCTGTTTCTAAAACAACACTATGAGCAGGTGGACGGATAAGTTTTCCATTCATATGGTCAATATTATCTAACCACCATCTTATTTCATCTTTTGATTTCTCAGACAAACACATAACATCATCATATGTTTTTCCTTTGTTTAAATTATTTGTTTTATCCCTCTCTAACTCTCTGAAATACAAAGACCCTAATCTCACTGCCCTCATTGACGAGGTAAACAAACCAATTAGTCTAGCCACCTTACGAATTATCACTTCTGTTTGAGATAAAACCTGTTCACCACAAACTTTGATATTGGTGACCTTTTCTTTAGGTAACGAAACCAGAAAAGTTTTTGAATTTATTTCAAACCCTAAATGCACTATGGTCTGAGAGGGAATTATTGATGATTTCTCATGATTGATTCTAAAACCACATTTCACAAATAGGTCTTGTAAAATTTTACAATTTCTTGAACAAAGATCAGGATTGCTAGCTTTAATCAATGAATCATCAATATAATAATAAGCCATTATTCCCTGACTTCGCACAAAAGCAAAAATAGGTTTCAGTATTTTTGTAAAATTTCTAGGAGCACAAGCTAATCCAAAACAAAGCACCACAAATTTGTACATAACACCATTCCAACAAAATTTTAAATATTTCTGACATTCCTCTGCTATAGGAATACTCATGTAAGCATCACTTAAATCTATTGATGTGAAAAAATGCTCTTTCTCAATAGAGGCTAATACAACATCCAAAGTTTCCTGTTTGAAATGGTGATACTCTACAAATTTATTCAAACCCTTAAGGTTAATAACAGGTCTAAACTTCCCATTTTTCTTCTGTACTAAGAAGATGTTTGAAATATTTTCATCATTTTCATGAGACGTGGGAATAATGGCTCCTTTCATTAACAAA
>JACSZP010009970.1:0-12138 GCA_016161895.1 Pinna nobilis
TTATATTAACGCAAATTCAATTTAATATCAAAAGTTTTCAAAAAGTTCGTCTGGTATCATGTTTAATACTTTAAATAATGAAATGAAGATATTGTGAATATTTATTAAATGACGTGCTAGAAAAGAGCATTTTTTACTATTGCTATAAAACATACCAATTAAAGGTGTAGCATCTGAAGGCGGTAGACTATCAGCAACCAGTAGCTGGAACACTGCCAAAGATAACATTACCGTCATCTGCAGTGATACCTTTTCACCGGACTCGACAGGTAAGATGAAACCAAGGATCGCAATGGTCGTGATTAGGAATGACGGAATGATAATATTATTGACGTAATATGTCGGCTTCCTCTTCAACGTAAGGTAGAAAGTAACATCTGGGTACGGTTCCGGACAGCATCCATAGTAAACAACACTGCGTTTAGCAGTAAATGATGTAATTTTCCATTCGACATTTTCAAGGGTCGATGACAGATCGCCATAAGGATTTTTGTACACTAGGTCCAGATCCAGACCATGATGAGACCAGGATCCAAATACTAACTTACATGTTTGACTGTCGTACGGAAAATCTGTGACATCCAATGAACAGAGACTGTCAATTAAGGTCGGAAAATTGTAGTACACGGTACCATCGGAATTTATGGTCGGGCGGAACTCTTTTAAACCAACGAATTCCGTAGAAACGCTGAAATAATGAAAAATGGAACATTTAATTCATACTTCTTCTCAGTGTTTACACATCGTTTTAATTGTTAAAACAAAAACGGGAAGGTTCTGTACTAGATTCCATTCTATATCAGCCAGGAACATAACTGCAAACAAATGAATAAATATGTTTTAAATAAAAAAAAATAAAATAATGAATTTATAAGCAAATGGATTATCTAAAAAATAAATAATGAAACAAATAATTGAACCTATAAATCAAAAACAGATACATAGATTTATAAAGAAATAAATTCAAAAAGAAACTTTTAGAAAGAAATAATCCTAACAGAATACTTTATACAAGAAAATTGTATACTCGTTTTATCTTCGCCCATATCGCCCCATCGTAAGTGGACGAATTCAAAACTGGAAGAATATAATATATATATTTTATATATATATTCCGGAATAGAATTAGGACAGGACTTGACAATTTAAAACAGGGCGAAACTGTTTGTAAGTGCATTAGGGGAAACAACAAAACAAACAAACAAACAAAAAAATAAGCAAATATACACTGTGGATACAAGTACTGGACGATACAACCCGGTGTACAGTATATCAAACGACGAGAGAAAGGATAAACAGATAAAAGATCTTCATATGCTGTATCTATGTATTCTCTGATGAAATAGTGATATTTCAATTCTAAAGGAACTCGGCGTACCTGTCATACAGTGTTATATCAGGGGTCCATATATTTTTGTATGGGACAACAAGGCTACTGGTATTATCATAACTTGCTGGATCCCATGTCAATCGGCAGTCTACCCACTTCTACAATGATGAGATTGAAATACATGTATATATATATAAAATAATTCAAATCATACATTTCTTGGATGTGTTTGATCGACATCGATATATGATATATAGTTCTTTTCCCTACTTTCTTTAATTCTCTCAATGCATTCAACAGCTGATCTCTTACTTATATTTCAGAATCTGAATTTCTCCTATGCGATTACAATTTGTTCTCTGTAAAACACCATTAAAGATGAGTAGGTTATGGTACCTACATTTTTGATTTAATGGAGAAGAACAATTTGCTTACTCTGATACATGTATGTACATCATACATTTGTCGGGGCCTCCGTGGCCGAGTGGTTAGCGTGTTCGACTTCGAGCCGAGGGGTCCGGGGTTCGATTCCCGAAGCGCCACTCCGCGGTTGGCCGTCCCTGTCTTTCGGATGAGACAGTAAAAACCGAGGTCCCGTGTTACAGTAGGTGTTGGCACGTTAAAGAACCCTCTCTGCTCTACGACCAGCAGTGCCGAGCACAGGCAAAATTTGTCGCCCTTCACCGGCACACGGTGACCTCTCCATATGAGTGAAATATTCTTGAGTGGGACGTTTAACAACAATGCAACAACAACATAATTTGTCATTTTCTTTTGTGCAGTGAGCACTGGTGGTTACAAAATCACTCAAGCTTGCTTTGATGTTCCGGGGTTGATTGAAAATCTCATATGATAAGTTAACATCTTATAAAACGTTAAATATATCAACAGTGTGTTTATGTTGATGATTGGTGAGTGCAGGAGTTATGAAATCATTTAAATTTTACGTTAACAGTCACACAGATGAGAAGACATTTTATTCGTAACAAGTTAAACCTATATTTCTTTGCAGTCCTACGTGGTTTTGCTCATGTCGTTTAACAAAATCTTACTGTAGTAATTGGGGAATTGCCAGTTTGTTCACTTGTCATTTAAATCACTTCGTCCAGATGAAGGAACAAGTCGACGCCAAATGTTAAAGTAATAAACTGTATACATGCTCTGTACACATAAATATGTATAAAGACTGTCTCTCAATTTTCAAACTATCAAAGACTACGTACGTAGAAATTGGCTAAAGCTAAATTGTGTCTCAAATCAAGGACACAACTTTTCCGTAATGGAAACTGATGTATTTCTACTTTTCAAACCGCTTTTGTTACAAATGTTACTTGATATGATGATGTAATATAATATACAAATTAATATCTTGCGAAAGATACTCAAAACACCACAATGCGTTAGTAAGAAAAAAAAACACTCGAAGATTTGTTCCTTTTATGTCATGTTGCAGTTTAATCACCACATTGATATGCTGCGATAGATACTCAAAACATCACGACGCGGTACTTGAAAATGAGATTTTTCATTTATATGGCAGTGGGTGTCAGGATTATCATTCGACCAGCATTGTCTATGTGCAATATTGCGAACAAGCAGAGGAAATGATTTTCAAAAAAATCAATTAAGTATTCATAAATATCCGCATATTGAATAAGCTGTTAAATGGTCCAATGCGTTAAGTATAGACCGAGTACCTTTTCAGTAATTCGGTAACGTCTCCATGTGAGTGAAAGATTCTCGAGCAAAACCTTTCAAATAACAAAACCACGCCAGAATAACCACAGAATGTATGTCTGTTACTAGTAATCAGTATCGCACATTAAGTTCTATTGAAAACACTTACCAATCGTATCCACAGATTTAGCTTCAGTATCTGCTGTGGCTCGTCCTACAAAATATGCCATATAACCATATATAGATACCAACATACAACGAAAGAGAAGAACCCCGCATTTCTGTAAAATAATCCGGCACAGTTTGCTTCCTTATCTGTGAAATCCATCGACAGAGCCACTTTCTTTCTGTTTCTCCAACTCATTTACTTATTGGCTCTAAGGAAGCAAATAAGACGTAATTTTTCATTTGAATAAACACCCGACATGAAATACCTCTGATATCATCGTTGATTCGAAACACTGATATTCATTAACATTATATTTGAAGAATTCCATTAAATCAGCTAAAAATGAATTTAGTACATGCCATCCTTACATTGAGAATATATATCACTGGAAATATTCTATAAAACTTATTAAGAGTTAGGGAATATATGTTAAAATAATTTGTATGTTATATATCAAATATGTACTGTGCATGTTAATGACTTTGTAATTTATCCTGCAATTTGTATGAAGTAAAATAAAATTAAGGGTCAAGTCGATTAACCCCTAGAAAATTTGCTTGCATAGTTAAATAGAAAAAGTAAATAAGGAAATCGATACCGCAACTGACACGTCAAACACCATATACTTACTAGCTCAATAACCTGCCGCATGGCAAGGTCGATCTGAACCTCTGTTGCATTTGTTGATCCACATTTTGCCAAAACTCCTGTTTCATATCCATTGAAAAGTGTTGTTGCCAAATTGGTGGCCTGATCAGTATAGCAATCATAGCCTGTAAAAAGGAATAAAAAATATTCGAAGAGACTTATTTCGTCAAATCTCATTTTTTGTTGCATTTAACACATCCTGATTTCATTTATATATGCATGTATAATGAACCTTAGGTTTATTTGCATATACAGTTGGGCCTCATCAATCCGGACGCCACTAATCCGGATGCTTCACCTTACGGACGACATTTCTTGGGAACTATATTTTCAAATTACATTGTCATTATGATATAGGTAATAGGTAATCCGGATCCACCATTTATCTGGACAATTTACTTGGGATCGAAAGAGTCCGGGTTAATGAGGCTCCATTGTACACATGTACATACAGTTATCGCTTGCACTTGAAGAAAACACCGTCAGTCTACATATGTATTTACCCTCTGTCTTTTACACACGTATGTAGAGAACCTCTATCATTTCTGAATATAGGAAAATATGCCTCTTATACATTAAGACACCTTTTGTTTACACATATTCATTGATCCTCTGTCTCTTGCACACTTAGGGAACCTCAATCAATGTAATTAGGGGACCTCTGTTACTTACATGTGTATAAAAACTTCTTACTAGATTAGGATACTTTTAGTGAGTAACCTCAATGGTGTACACATATATTGTATTATATAGTTTATTAATCAAAAGCTGAACAGCTTAAACGTAGACAGCGTACAAATATACAATGATCAATACAACGAGGGAATCTATGATCAAGTACAGGGAGCATGACAGAGCTATGATACCTCAATAATTTGCACATTAGGTACACCCCAATCGACAAATTTGAATAAACATCATATACATTGACATTTCAGAACATCTGTAATGGTCTGAAAACCAATCTTGTGGAGATGAGGACACAGAGCTTCTTACATCTTCCGAACGTTTGCAATGAAACCAACCGTACACACGTGTTTTAGGACGTCTTTTTCGCTTATTGATGGCATTGTGTATAAAACCTCCATGTTTCCATGCAGTAGACCATTTAAAAAGTTTCCAGAAGGATAGACAAAAAGAATCATTATCCCTTTCAACCCCAAGTATTAAAATGGAATGCTCTATTCTGTTGTCTCAGATCATGTCACTGTGGTCTGTGGTGTTGAAAGGGTTAATCAAGTCACAACACTGTTTGATTTGAACGCCTATTGTAGTAAATGTTATCATCGAGAAAATGGCTACAATGTCTTCTTGTATTAGACCTAGATCCAATCTGGGAGAATTCAAAGGCGCAGATACACAGATAAATATTATACAAATTATCATCTAGACTAGTTATAACACTATACATTTTTGGATGGCCGATTGTGGTGATTTTGTCATTTAGGACACATCTCCCTACTGTTGGGGAACATTTACATACTATCAATCCAAGAAAAAAACAAGTAACAAATCTTGCGTGCATCTCAAGGACAGAATGTGCTTTCGCTGTATATTTACTGTAATTACATATTGATCATTGTAATTACATATTGATATAAAGCACACAAAATGACCAACTTCATGCACAAGAATAATACATGCCATCTGGCGAACGACCACCACGGTCCTCGCTCGAATAGCTCTATCCTCATTGACTCATGAAACGTATGCCATTTTTGCAGTGCTTCGTAGTTTTGCTCATTTCATTTTATATTGCTTTACTTTTAATTGTTTCATGCGTAATTTTTTCACCAAATTAATGCGTATTTAAAGGCTTGAATATATTACCCCGATATTCGCATTCAGTCTTGTAGTATCTTATTCGTACTTCGATTTGGTATGTACATGTATGTGTATATGATGGGTGTTTGCCAGTCAATTTAGTGTTTTATATAATTCGGTCAATACCCGGTATCTATTGTTATGAATCCGAAATCTGTGACTAAACAGTGTTATTGGTTTTAGCGCCTTTTACCTATACATGTATTTGACCATTCTGATATCCAGATATTACATCAAAGGACAGTGAAATGCTCTTAACAGATTGGTAATTGGCTCCATAGTTGATGGAAGAAATAATGAAAACAGATTTATTAAATGCATTAAGCAACAGTTAATGGCGTGCGAATTGATAGTTAGATGTACATATATTTCGACTTTTGAAAACAAATCGAAAGATTAATAAAAGAGAGCTGTCGACTGCTCAAGCTGCAGGGACACCTTCATTTGTATGCCCTGATTATTATTTGGGTGATTCTTACATGGCTGCACTAAATATATATATATAATATATATATATGCTTTCTTTAATTTTCAAAACTTTGACACAGGTATACGATTTCACAAGTTGAATACATCAAGAAACTTCTCTATCATGGTTACTTCGTTAAATATTTATATGTATTTATTTATACTAAATTAATTTTACGCATGCATTAATCCAATAGCTATTATAAGTAACGAAGCGGTTTCGAATGGTTGATACTATAAACTTAATATCTAATAATCAATAAATGGCATATGCTACAGATTCTCTTCCCAAATGTTTTAATTTTCCCGCGATAGTCGGAAAGGGGGGGGGGTGATGATTTTCTCCAGTCAGTCAGATTAAGTAAATTGTGTTTCATCACTCTCTTAAACGTTCAACAAGCGCTCTGTGAAAATAATGTTAACAGGATTTTTCCTTTTAGGATATTGATGTAAATGCTTGAATAATACACAAGAAAATTCTGTTTTATATGAGTATAGCCAATCAATGTGTTCATTATATTTAGTCAAAATACCGAAAAAGATATAAACACATGCGCGGATCCAGGATTTTTTCCAGGGGGTCGAGATTTTCAAAGGGGGTTCCAATTTGTAAAAAGGAAAAACCTATCCCCGTGAAAATGAGAATTTAAGCATTATTGACCAATATTGGTATATATTTTACAAATGCCAGGGGGAGTGTCCTATCCAGACCCCCATCCCCCTCTAGATCCGCGCATGAACCATATAAGACGTGATGAATTACAAAATACAGTCGAACCAGGATATATTGAAATCAAATGGGAATAGATTTTCGTTCAAATGTGTAGTTTAAAAAAAAGGGTTAATACAGTTATAAAGTTACTAAAAGGGGATTAAAATCGCTCCAAAAGTTAAGCATGATAATGCATATAAGGGTTCAAAATAAGTGGGTTTACTGTAATTGTACTTAAATTTGCACACTCTACCGCTGTGATGGAATATAGACCTTTTTGGCCTATCTTAAATTAGCGCACTTACGGCAAAATTATTTCTATATTAGCGGATATATAATTGCCTGATACATAATATACAGTCAGCTCCGCAGATAACGAGATTGCATGTAACGAGTTACCGGGTGGTACGAGAAGATTTCTATTCCCGATGCATTTTTCATGCATTACTATGTAATTTGGAATACCGATGAATAACTATAACGAGATAAATATCTTGCTCCCTTCAATGTCGTTATATTTAAAGTTGACTGTACCTTTCCAGATATTGCATTTCAGTACCGTAATTGTTAATAATAAGACTTTCAACTATTATTTCTATCGTTACTTTATTCAAACAGACCGTCTTGTGATAATAATGATACTCAGTTTACTATCATCATGGTATAGATCAACATACACTATAAATACCAGTAGTCTTGCCATAAAGACAGATTGTCAAATTGTAGAAATTTTAGCACTAGAGGGGCTGATGAGTTAGAACATCACTGAAATATGTACACGTACAGTATTCCATACTTCTTTGTGGTACGAATATTTTTGAGGAAAAAAAATCAAACATATAGTATTTGATCATCTAATAAAGTAAATATTTTTGAAATCATCCTAGTAAATTCAAGTCACTATGTCGTATCAATCTGATCAGAAATGAAGAACCTCATAATAAATAGAAAACAAATGTATTTGAACATGTTTTGAATCATGAAAAGGTACAAGAGAGCGCGTGTGTGATTGTATTTAATGAAGTAAGAAAGTGAGAAAGTGTAACAAATTTCAATAAGACATTGTTCTTATATATTTGATCTTTTCATATGTACGAAAATATGATATTAAAAATCAAATACATACCTTTGTGTGTCAAACTCAAAAACAATGCCAATAATTGTAAATGTGACATAATTTCTCAAAACATATATCCTGCATTTATGAATTTATATATATGAGCGATGTCCACAAGTGATTTCGAGGTAAATTTACTCGTGAAGAACTAATTCCTCCTTGACGATTTGCTTTCTTATATCGTCAGTATCTACTAAAGGAAATACAATTTCACAAAAGAATATATTGAATGCAATATATATTCCAATACAACCCTCATATCGATTATAATACAGACATGTTTGACGTAGCATTTGATAAGAAAGACAATGCATTGGCTATTATACCTCATACACCCCACTGAGCATTTGCCGCGGATCTTAAACACATCGCGGCTAGAAGGTAAACTAAGGATAACGATACTGTATTGTTTGATAACTTTTCAAAAACTCTGGAGACTTTAATTCTACTTCAAATGTATAAAGGGTAAAAATTGACCCAATTCAAAAATGTAAAGAATTTAAATTGTCTTAGATGCTTCAATGATCTAAATTGACCATTCACCCAATTTAGTATTAGAGATTTTGTCTTATTGTTATTGCTGGTTTTTCGATTGTTCTTTGTTTCAAATTAAATGAAATTAAATCCTATACATACTGAGCTTGTGTTTGTTTTCAAATCTAAATGAACCTTGTCCGTAAACTACACTGCAAAATTAAGAACATTTAGGAAATATATGACATGTTTTACTCAGTCAAAGTAACCATTAAAACACCTGAATGATCTGCCAAAGTTGACAAAGAACATAGTGATCTAAGTGATTGACAGTTAGGACTCACAAGGTCTATTAGGCTATGTTCTAATCGTATTTATTACTTTTGTTTGTTTGTCAAATTATACATTTACTGATTTCATATTGAGTTCTGTTATTCAAATAAAATCCTCCATATCCTTTTCAGCATGGTAACGCCGTTATGCTGTTTTTGTGTGTTTTTACACATTTGATACACATACCATCATTAACAGTTTGGTCCAATAAATGCCCAATATTTTGAGAGGTCCTATTCTATTTCATATTCACCATATTGACTCCTTCACGATTATTGACATGGTATCAATCAGGCAGACACCAGGATAAAGGAGGGCTTGTATGGGCAAAGAGCTTGATAATTACGAACAATACCATTTAGTCCCAAATATCTCGTCAGTGTGTGTTCGAGCCTATCTTAAATCTTAGTTGACTGTGTTAGGAGGATTGCCAGTTCACTCGTGGAATGCTGATGATCTCTTCCCCGGGAAATTGTAACCGGGTTTACTAGTACTCCTTTAGCAGTAAGAGCTTGCCGCCAACGTATGATTGAAATATTGTAGAGTGTGGCATTAAACAATACGACGAAAAAATAGGACAAATGTTATGAGGAAATTCAATAGATAATACAAACATATTGTGAATATTGTACAAATACTAAATCAGAGATGTGATAATGTGTCCCGGAAGAGCAGTAGTACCTATTGACTGCTCTCACCGATTGTGAGTCTACAATCACGTGAAATAAAATGAAATGAATCAATCATCGTCACAATTGATAGAAACAATTCTTTAACTTTTATTATTGGACAACCGGCTCAACATTCAACGATAGCTATGCATGTGTGCTTATACTTACTGTAATTTTGCGATGTGACAAATATCACATCCCAAACACAATCTCTCTCTCTGTCTCTCACTCTGACTCTCTTTTCTCTCTCTCTCTCTCTCTCTCTCTCTCTGGAAATGCCAACACAACACAATCATAGTATCAGTAGAGTGTTCGATAAAGTGATGGATTCGTTACTGAATATGATTAAAGAAGCAGTGAATCAATTGATTGAACTGTTGGTGATTCGAGCACAATCTTTAATATCACGAGCTGCTGGTTCTCTATATATGTGTTGAAAACAAGACATAACAGAATACTCGACTGAACACCTAAACACCCCTAAATAATAAGCTACAGTTTGTACTGTTGCTTACATTTCACGTTACCTACGTCAGTTTGATCCTGCGTAATGAAATATTAATGATCTTGAAATTGTTTTTTAACAAATCAATGGAATTGAGATCCTTGTGAATCATTAATTTTGGATTTTTACCCCTTTTCGACTTATTTTTCTTTGTTTGTTTGTTATTGCTTTACGTCACCATTGATAATCTTTCAGTCGTATTCTATATTTGCGGAAGAGGGAGCCTGGCTACTAATGAGACTACCAGCCTTTATAAAGAAAACTTTCTCAAATAATCGACAAAGGTTCCAGCGGTTCTCGAACCCGCGCTGAGAGATAATTGGCATCCTTTTACAGTCACTTATGCTGTAATTACTTCATTCTGTTTTTTTATACTGTTATCCTTTTTATCACTCTCTAGCTTTACAACTTTAAATATTTAAACAATAAAAATTTAAGCATTTTGCGAAGGACAATGTCTTTCTCTGCACACTTTGCATTTTACAATATTAAATTAGAGTTTGATCAACCTACTTAATAGGCAATACGTATTTTAAAGAAGGTGATATAATCGTTGTTGAACATTTTGAAAAATAGAATTTTAAATACACGATTTAAACATCGTTGAACCAATGTCGGATAATTATGTAAGATAAGCAGATATCACACAATGCAAATTTGTGTATGGATATCTTCTCAGACGTTATAAAATCTGGCAACAGCTCGAATTTTTTTTTTAGAATGAATGCACACGTATATACTTTAAACTGGAATATTTCCTTGTGTGTGTATTTTTAAGTTAAACTGACTGGGAAATTATAACGATCCATAAAAATCATTCAAACACAGCAAATTAAGGACTAGAATTACATATTTAAGATAAAATACTTTCAAACTGGATGAGGTAACAAATCAATTGTGAACAAAGAGGCTGAAATAGTATAATAACTAAAAGGTGTGTAGGGCGTTCACTTTCCGAATCATATTCATTATCTAACCGTTTTAAAGCATTATCAATTTAGGATGTATGGATGAATGGACGAATGGATACAGGTTAACAGGCTTGATAGGTAGTTAGGTTGATACATACATACATTGATATACATAAATGCATACATACACATAAATTGATCTATTATAACTGGGTTCAGTATTTCAATAAAGCGCCAACAAACTTTGAAGATATGCTCCTATATAAGAGTACCCTTCAGGTAGTTATTATTTATTGTAACACGAAACGCATATAAATGCAAGTACGTTAAACATTAAAGATTAACGAGAAGCACACCTATAAAGATTCAGGAGTAGGAACGTTTTTTTGTGCGTTTCGTGAGTTTTTCAAATAAATCGCTCTTGCATAAACATTCCTCTGCTCAAATAACCTTAGCAGATGTTGTTCAATTTTCGTTTTATGAAGATTGAGAACGCGTCAGCCGAATCAATCAGGAAGTCCTTGACTAGAGTTTAACGCAACGAGCTTATGCTGCACTATCGCATAATATTTTATTTTTACTTAAATCATTTATTTTTTTTATAGACAATTCATTGCCATTACATATTTAAACATACTTTAGATTAGATTCAAACAGTATTTTTATATTTGAATTTAGATTACAAATGGTTCAAATACACTCGTATTTCCATGCTTCAATTGGGTTTTGATGTTTCACTATATACCTCTGTAATTCAAATAAAATTTTAATTCCCAGAAAAGAGGACTACTTCCGTTTAAGACTCTGTAATTTCTTCTTCAGACTTTGTTTTACTTGCGTATTATAGTCCTTGTTGTATTGTTGTTTAATGTCCCACTCAAGAATATTTCACTTACATGTATATGGAGACTGCATCATGTGCCGGTGAATTGTGACAAATTTTGCCTATGCTCGGCATTTTTGGCCGTAGATCAGGGAGGGTTATTGAATGTGTCAAAACCTACTGTGACACGGGACCCCGGTTTTTTACTATCTCATCCGAAAGATAGGGACAGACAACCGCGACGTGGCTTGGGCTGGAACCCCGGACCTCTGGATTCGACGTCGAACACGCTAACCACAAGACCAAAGCGACCCCTATTATAGTCTTTATATGAAAAGGTAAAGGTAGCGAACTGTGATCGAAGTTATAATTCATATAAGGAATACAGAGCAAAGAATTGGGAAAACCCGGACTCTAGATATCAGGTATATGAAGTGGGATCAGATGTCTAGGAGGAGTAAACATATATATATATA
>JACSZP010009974.1:0-11494 GCA_016161895.1 Pinna nobilis
AGCTTGTAAAACTTGATAACAGCGAAAGAGAGAAAAAATCTGAGTTACAATCGGACATGCAATGCTTATGTCTATAATAAAAGACAACGACGATGATGGTAATGACGACGACGATGATGGTGATGACGACGACGATAATGTTAAAATGACTATGATAACAGCAAAAGAGAGCAAAAATCTGATGACTTACAACAGGACATGTAATGCTTATGTCTATTATAAAAGACGACGACGATGGTGGTGATGACGACGACGATGATGTTAAAAAGATAATGACGACGACGACGAAAATGACGACGATAAGAATGAGAATGATAACAGTGATATTTATGATTCCAATAATAAAAATCTCTATGGTAGAACAGTGATCTGCATAAGAAAAAGTCCACAATATTGGTAAAAATTCCAGAGGCCCGAATGAGCTTTGAAAAATAAAATCAAAGTTACGTCAAAGGTAATGTACCGGCTTGTACGTGCCATAACTATTCTAGAAAGTACTTTCCTTGATAACCCTTGATAAGTTGCTCGTCTAGACAGGATATACAAATTTTCTTGATATTTCAGTCGACATTAACTGCTACTAGTTATAAGCCTTACTTTCCGACCACCAAAATGACTTTCAATGACCACCGAGGTGGTTTGAGGACTAGAACGTTCACTACGTCAAGGTCCAAGTAAGAATCCGGGTCATACATTGTTCATTTCAATAGGAAGCTACCGTTGTTCCGCAATCGAAGCAAAAGTTGCAAAATTTTCAGATGTAACTTTAAAACCCTGACCCCAACTAGCAATAAAATATTTCAGCGATCCTTGACTTATCACTAGTCCTAAGTGTTGAGCACAGAATAATATTGGATTACCTTCATTGGCATTAGGTGAAGTTTCGACATTATGAAGACCATAAAGAATAAGCAAATATTTGCTTTGACGTTTTACGAGTTATGTCCCATTTCACTGCGAGCAATAGATAATTATATAGATCACTGCCTGTTTATGACCCATTAATGCTTAACCGTAACGGGAGGAATTTAAATTTTCGCTGCCATTTAATTTTCGCCATTATTGTCCCATAATAAAGACAATTATACTTAAGTATACAAGCTACATAATTGAAGTAGTAAGCTACATACCATCCATGAGAATATCACTTGTATAGAGGGCTTTGTACTTTACAATCCTCGAAACAACATCAAAGTTTTATTCTACTCGATGTAATGTAAGGACTCAGACGACCGCGAGCCTCTACTGATCTTTCGGAGAACGAGCACTTCAATTACAGTTATTCTTAAAGGATATGATATAACCTAATGGTACAGCTGATAAAATATTTTGTTGAATTATAATTAGATACTCAAATAAAATATTTACATAATATAACGAAATAATGAGCTATAAAGAATCTTAAAAAACACACTTAAACCAAACAACAACAAAAACAAGATAATAATAATAATAATAATAATAATAATGGTAATAATAATAATAATAATAATAATAATAATGATAATAATAATAATAATAACAATGATGATGATGATGATGATGATGATGATGACGACGACAAAGATGAAGACGATGATTATATAATTAATGGTTTGCATCATAATGTATACAACAAAACAACAACAAAAAACACAAAAACTAATTTACGGGTATAACTGACCTATGATTTTCAAGCAATGTAGTTAATGAACTTAATAGACTCCACTGTATAGTGCTCAAGTCAAGGTTTTATGATTGCTGGTTCGAGTCCGGGTCGGCTGCAGATTCTTCCGATCAAACTGTAAAACCCGAGGTTCTATTTCAAGGGTAGACTTAACCATACTGGATTAAACAAAGTCCCTAGAAATCTCCCTGTCCCACGGCCATAAGTGCCGAGCATAGTCAAAATTTGTCGCCCTTTACCGGCACACGGTCACGCATCCATATATGTGAAAGAAATTAGAGTGGGACGTTAAGCAACAATACAACCAACCAATCTTACAACAGATCAGAACAAACGAAGCCTGCTTCAGCTAGATGTCGCCACAGTAAAACTGAAATAGTGTTGCTGGTGATGAAAAGCAAAAAATGTAATAAACAAACAAAAATACTTACGTGTATAAATATTCGTGACAGGATATACATTTCTTGAAATCAATCATGTGAAAACACGTATCGTCCTTCATACCTTTGATGAAGATCCAATGAGGATAACGACATCAAACCGGAAATAAGTAAATTTCGGATCGACGCCGGAAGAAATAAGGAGATTAATTTTGAGCGAATGACGATAACAAAACACGGGGATGTGATATTTATTGGTAATAAATGACCTAGTGTTAAAGAAATACGACTACAATCTTACCTTCTTTAAGAAGACTGACGAAGGGAAGTGTAAACAAACATCACATATGGCAGGTGGTCTCTTAATTCAGGAGATTTATATAGAAAAAGTAACTTTGGGATCGAAACGTTTAGGTCACAAAAGCCAGATAGTCCTTTAATTCAGTGGGTCTCAAAGGCATGCTAGATTTTGCAAAGAAATGTTTCACTGATGAATATAAACCAGTGAAGAAATAATAAAATCTAGCTACGTATGCGGTTGCTGGTTTAGAATAAAATAATACAGTGTTGCCTTTCTAGTAGTTTTTTGTCGTGTGTATCTTTACATTGTTGTGATATTTTATCTGCTAAGATCTTCCTTTAGGATCCTACAGTATCATTTACTATTTCATAGCAACAGAAAAGAATGGTGAAAATGATCACGGGTTAACTGATAGCGTTAAATTCAACTGCCCGTTGTACATGTATTGTGTGTGCATGCAAAACGAGCTGATATCCTTTACGGTAAAGTTTTATATTTTTTCACTGTCACCGGATAAGTAGAAACGTTTACAAAAAAAACAAAAACAAAAAAAAATCAAACACAACACCGAGACCGAATTTTGCCGAGTTAGGGGATAATTATTATTAAAGAATGAAATGGTACGGGCAACGAACCGTGATCTATCTCATTATTCCTTATATAAGAAATTCAAAATGAAGAGTTGGGCAAACATGACCGCTACACACAATAGGTGGGATCAGGTGCCCAGGAACAGTGAGCATCACTTGCTGACCGACCACAACCGCCGTGAGCCTTATCTTTTGGTTAAATACATTGTATAGGAATCAATATATATGCTAAATAGACTTCATTTATATAAAACAACTTGAACACATTTGAAACATGTATATCTATATGACAGTAAATACATATGTCCGACAAGTCTAACGTAAATCAAAGTCCTGAAAATACTGAGGGTCAATAGCTATTAAATACCTTGATCCCCCCACCCCCGATCGTAGATTTCAGCATTGATTCGTACATTTTTGATGAAGTAAAATCTTCAATTTTCCATAAATTGAACACACGGTTAATCAAGAGACAAATAAATTTCACCAAATTAGGCCATACTTTTTTCATTTGTTTGTTTGCGGATATGTATTTCTCAAATATCGGGTCGGTCGGTCGAAAAAGAAAACTTGTTGAAAGTCAAAATAAGTTATAAAACGGTTCCGGATTCATTTATAAAACATACCGGCATATTATTGATGCTGGTGTTATACCATCTGATTATATATTTTGAGAATATTGCTCCTAAAAATTATAAGTAATTACAAGTTCTTCAACAGTAGCTTTGAACTGATATTTGTTTTATTAGCGCCCTTAAGAAAAAAAATTGAATTTAGCTGATGTGCACAGTAAAATATAAACAAAGTAATCACATTTATTATTTTTTTAAAAGGAAAAGTTGTTAATAGGGTAGGCAAGATTTTAAAAATTCAAAATCTCAAATTAATTTTTTTTTCTGTAAGATCAGAAAATCGGGTCGATCAGATCCGTAAACAAACATATAAAAAAGAATGGCCTGGGTGCTTAGTTATTCCTAAAATGTACAAAACAATTATTCATACACATAACCAACTTAAACTTATACGTAATATTAATCAAAAAGTGTAATTGAATGAAGAAGACCAATGATTTTCAGGTGTAAATGATAGTTATGGCGCAATGGCTACTACGTTGGGTGTCCATTTCTTTAAAGGTATCTGACTGTCCATAGACCCTAATTGTCAAATATAGGTCAACATTT
This sequence comes from Pinna nobilis, assembly GCA_016161895.1. Classification (NCBI taxonomy): domain Eukaryota; kingdom Metazoa; phylum Mollusca; class Bivalvia; order Pterioida; family Pinnidae; genus Pinna; species Pinna nobilis. Next base: position 4,119 of record JACSZP010009974.1, read on the forward strand.
TGAAATTCTTCACCATGCCGCCTCCATTTCAGTGATATATCCTTGAATGTTAAGTTATACAATAATACAACAACATCAGCAACAAAGACATTTTCTACATTTGCGACCCTTTCATGCTGCATGCCGTAAGAAATTACTATGAATATCTGAGTGGATTATGTATTTCTTGTGAAGTCATGTATGTATAGAGGATTTGTTAAAACATGATAATCTATAATAATGTATAATCTGTACATGTACCACCATAATGAATGAATATTCTATGCCACGTATCATTTGATGATGATGTATTTCATACCTGAACACGGATTAAAAGCAATTTAAAAAAGAAATCCTTCATTACATAAAAATGAAGGCAGGATGAAATTGATCCGAATTCTATGTTTTCAGCCATAGAACATTTAGTACGTGAAGAAAATTTATGTGGAATCATGTTGCAAAAATTCAGAACATTAGACAACTACGTCTTACTTAAATTACTTAAGAACATGTAGATGAAGTTACTTTTGATCATGTTGCCTCTGCCACAGCATACTTTAAGTAGAAATTAGTTCAGGTATCCAGGTCGACGAGTTAAGATGGTAAGTATGGGCTATGTTATATTGTCTCAACATTTGTTGATTGCGATTTCGATTAAGACTCTTATTTGTATCAGCATATTTTAAAAGTACCATCTTTTGTTTGTTTGCTACTGCTGCTGTCCATAGCCGATGTCCGAATTCACATGGGTAACCGTTTACAGTTCGCTAGTAGACGCACTGCGAGCGATTTGTTCCATGTATGCAGTTTCGATGATTGTGTGAAGCTACAATGAGATTGAATCGTGTCATTCTTTTTATGTCTTTGAAATTAAATTTCCCATGAAACCTGTTATAAAGAATTTTTTATTACTGTACACAGGGTTATTTTCGCCCCGTGTTATTTTTGCCCTAATGCATTTCGCCCCACCTTGAATTCGTCCAGCCTCGTCATAATATATATTCTATTCATTGAATGTACTGTTCTGTATTCGCCCAGTTTTGCATTCGCACATTGATATTGAGAGCGAAAAGGGTGAAAATTAAATGGAGCGAAAATAAAAATTTCCCTGAATACACTAGTTAGGTCTCCTGGGAGAAATCTATCATGCATTGAATTACGATCCTTGACTTTCTGCGGGGCATATGAAACATCCCAAACCGGAAATGTAATTTAGAACATGTAGAACGATTTTCCGCAAAGGTCTCTTGCAGTAATGATGCAAAAACGATATTCCGTATGAATCTGAAACTCGACTATTAATGTCTCACTTACAAATTGTTTACTTATATGGAGAAGACAAGTGTCTATGAAGAAATCAAAGGAATTGTGGAAGCGACAAACAAATGTTGTTGATTTTTTTAGACGTCCTTTCCCTTGCATCCGGTTCTCATCCACTATGCATTATAATTTTATACTTTGTTGGAGCTGTCTTTTCCTGTAATAGAACTAAAATTGAAGGCTAGGACTATATTGATAACAATTAATTCATAGTCGTAAAATAAAAGTTCACGATTGTTTAGTTTAATAATGTTTCGTGAGTCCAACTTGTCACTCCGGAACATTCGTTGATCCGGACGAATATGTATGGGAACGAACGTCCCCAAAAAACTAGAATTGTAGGTCAGGACTACATGGATAATAATTAAGTCATAATCGTAAAATAAAATTTCAAGATTGTTTAGTTTAATAATGTTTCGTGAGTCCAACTTGTAACACCGGAACATTCGTATATCCGGACCAAGTGTTTTGGAACGAACAATCAAAGTGTAAAAATGCTTCGATTATCCGGAAATTATGGACGAATATATTTGAGACGAAGGTGCCCGGGCTAACAAGGCATCGCTATACATGTATATTATCCGATTATTCTGGATATTGTAATAAGTGTCAACTAAAGTGCATGTGATCCATACATATTATCTTCGTTTTGTGATTGCTGTATTTTTGTTATATATATAACGATGTTTTCATTCCTCGCTTGTTTCATTCACACGCCCACGTGTGTTGCTGCGATCGGACAACAGAGTATGCCAGCACCTGATCTCATATAGGAATGTTGAGAATTCCATGTTCATCCATCATCCGCTAAATTTGTATATATATCATATCGATAATTTGACACTTATTATTCTACCTGTTTCTGTTTGTGCGCTAGATGCACATTTTTCACATTTGAAAGTTTTAACTTTCAGAGAATCTCAAGTAGCGGATTTCATATTCATTAATGTAGATGATGTGTACACATATCATTATTACATACTTTTATTCATAGGCTAAGATTGACAAGCGAGAAAACTGGAACAACTGGTTTGAATTTCTCTTCTCGTGTCTTGGGTATATGGTTGGATTAGGAAATGTTTGGAGATTCCCGTACATTTGCTTCAAAAATGGAGGAGGTATTGTGAATTATTCATTTCTGATATTTGCATACTGAAAATTCAAATAAAAGACACAGTCAAAGACTTAAGAGCTACCCATTTCCTTTGCTTCAAAGATATATTCATAAGTGTTTATTTTTTGTTAACGTCAAACGAGAATTTGTCAATTACAAATAGGGTAATGTTTTATTGGAGAAAGAGATGGAGGATAGTACCTGGGAGAGATCGCGGATATTCTGCTGAGATAAATTTTTATCTATTTTCATGAAAGAAAATTCAAGTTTGTAAAATTTAAACTACACTTCTAATAAACGGTATATGTGCACAGCAATTTCCTTCTGCAGTTCGTGAACCTAGAACAGTTTGGCGGAGGAACGCATTTACCTTTTTATACTGTGCTTTTTCTTTGAAATTGTTTTGTCATCGAACACTTTCAGGAGCATTTGTCCTGCCATATTTCTTGTGTATTTTGGTGCTGGGTGTCCCTATGGTACTGATTGAGATGTCGATTTCACAATATTCGAATTTAGCTGCTGTAAAAGTATGGCGATGTTGTCCATTACTAAAAGGTATGATGCATAAATATCTAGCAGAAAAAATGTAAATTTAACCACCAAGTGTTTAAGCAAGCATGACGCAATATCCGTAAATGTTATGTAGTTAATAGATCTTGCGAAATATATTTTCCATTCGATCAACGAATATAAAAATCAACAATATAAAATATAAGTTTCGTAGATGACATAATCGTGATGAGACCGTAAAAGCCGAGGTCCCGTGTCACAGTAGACACTGACACGTTAGAGAAACCTCCCTGCTCTAAGGCCATAGGTGACTAGCATGGGCCAGATTTGTCGCATTTCAACGGTATTGTAACGCCATATAAGTGAAAAATATTGATAAGTTGGACGTTAAACAACAATGCAACCAACCAATCGTATATACAACATCATCAGAATGCTGTTTTATTTAGAATCCATTTATCTATAAAATGTTTAATTATTCCATATGAAATAATAATCATTGATTTGATAATCATTGATATGAATTATCTTTAAATAATTTTTATTTTCATTTACACAATCTGCGATAGGTGTTGGATGTGGTATGACGGCATTGATATCATTGGTTACATTATATTATAACGTCATCATCGCTTGGACTCTCTACTATGCCGCCATGTCCTTTTCTCCTTCCCTTCCTTGGTCAACGTGCGGTAATCACTGGAACACACCGCATTGTGTAACGCTTGGGCAATCATATGGCGCTGATTCGAATGAAACGAAAATTGCAAATAACATGACATCAAAATACATCAACACAACAGGAGCTTCTGTCGAAATAAATTCAACTCAAATTGGTGAAATGATAACTAGAACTGCCACTGAGGAATTTTGGGAGTATGGATTTTAACATTTGTATTTTTAGCGCCCTTTTTACATGCAGTAAATATATATTTTGTAATTTGATTCCTTTCATATGTGAAAAAATGTCGCATAGTGTACAATTATTTCAAAATAAAACTTTCTCCTGTTTAAATTCAAATAATGATCCATAAAAGTCCGCCCCTCCACCCGAAAACAAAATATGTGTTGATATAGACGATAACAAACAGATTCCTTCGTCAAAAGACCGATATCTCGAACAATACAGTTTTCGTTTTGGGCGTTTATTCCTTGCAAATACTTTTTAACACTGGTAGACAAATGTTACATACTGACTGTTGTTTGGTTTCGTTTAAAGCCACCTCTCAGGGGGGGGGGACGCTCAGTTTTATCGCCTGACGAGGATGTCAACTTATGATATACACCTGTTAGGCACACCTACCCTCTATTTGTAAATGTGTACACCGTCTCGCAACTATTGATGCCAAGTAATTTTTTGCGCAATAAGATCATAGATACTTTTCTCAAACCCACAAAACGGCTTTATTTAGCTTTTCTTATTTCCTTAAGATTTGAAGCTCTCAAAGTTACAAATGGAATAGAGAACCTCGGAACTCTTCAATGGCCGATCACTCTTTGTCACTGTGCTACGTGGGTTGTGACAGCTCTGGTGCTGGTGAAAGGAATCAAGTCATCTGGTAAGGTAAGTGCATGAAATCTCCTTTTTGTAGTTTTGCGTGTATCTTGTTTTTCTTTTATTGTATTACGTCTCACTCGAAAATAATTCAGTCAACAATTAAGATGCCACCGAATGGCGGTGGATGACTACAAGTTTAGGCTTAAGAAAGCAAATGCAATAAAGTACCATTGTTGCCAACAACTTTACTATTGAGTCATATAGTTTCTATGTATTGTATTGTATTGTTGTTAAACGTCCCACTCAAGAATATTTCACTCACATGGAGACGTCACCGGGTGCCGGCGAAGGGCGAAAAATATTGCCTTTGCTCGGCACTGCTGGCCGTAGAGGAGGAGGGAGGGTTCTTTAACTTGCCAACGCCTCCTGTAACACGGGACCTCGGTTTTTACTGTCTCATCCGAAAGACAGGGACGACCTACCGTAGAGTGGCGCTGCAGGAATCGGACCCCGGACCCTTTGATTCGAATTCGAACACGCTAACCACTCGGACACGTTGGCCCCCTCATATAGTTCTAATTGCTGTAGAAAAAAATTCGATAGCAGCTAGATTCGATTACTTGTTGTATTAAAGTTGCGTGGTCTAAGAGATCATCTACAGGCGATAGTCTACTGCAAGCTAACACGCTCTATACTGACACTTTCTGTAACATTGCATTGTTACTTTATACTTGTTTGATGGTATCGTCAATGCAGTAGAAACCAAGGGTATTAACATTTACTAAAAAAAAGAAAATCAACGTCAAATAAAGTTTTAGAATTTAATTTTTTTTCTTATATATTCTATATCGCCTTCCTTTTTCAGATTATGTATGTAAGCGCAACGTTGCCCTACCTACTGATGTTAGCTCTTTTTATAAGATCCTTAACACTGCCTGGTTCAACAGACGGATTGAGATACTTTATAATTCCAAAATGGGGAGAGCTTACGAAATTTACGGTAAGACGGTATGCAAGTGCTAACTACTACCTTGTAAAACATTTTGTTTAGTCTTCTTTATGTTATATATTTCACTAGACTATGATGAGATACTCAATATCTAGCGAATTCTATGGTCGTAATTATGGTCTAGTTTGTCAATACAACACACATCGGGTCGAATGCTGTCTTGCGTGTGTCATTCTTCACAGAGTTTTGTTTACCTGCTAAAGAAAAAGGTTCCTCTGCGGAATTGATCGGTCGACAGCGGGTGCTCATTCATCCTAGGCACCTGATCCCACCTCTGTCATATCCAGGGAGCCATGTTGTCCAATTCATCATTCTGTATTGTCCAATGGAGTTATGAGATTAAATATCAGTTTTTGTTACCTTTTCCCGCTTATGAATGTGATAACTTACAATGTAACTGTATTTTTGTTGAACTCCCTACATGTGTTAAATAAGTTATTGAATTATCTCAAAGGTTTGGGTTGATGCGGCTATGCAGGCATTTTACTCAATAGGAATAGGCGGTGGAGTGCTTTTGACTTTGTCCAGTTACAACAATTTCAATACTGATGTTTGCAGGTATTTATATACTGAAAGCTCATGTTCTCTAAAGTAATTAGGACGGAGAAAATAGATATTCACTATCAGTCCTATAAGCCATGTTTTTTTTTACATATGAAGGAAAGCTTTACTTTATGAAAATAGTAAGGTAATACATTATTTTAGGTAATAATGAATTATTAATCGGTTTCAATTTTATGTTTTGGGTGCAATTGAACAAATCCTAAAAAACATCATTATAATTTGAGAATGAAAAGTAATGTACATACAGGTAATAATTAAAATTACCAAAGAAGAAGAATATTTTTATTGTAAGAACTACTGTTATCCCAATTTTTCAAAATCAATAATATTGTGACAATTAGTCTTTAACTGAGGAACCCCGTAAGGCAAAATCGACATAGAAAATTCACATTGGAGACATTTGCAGCTCAAATTGTATTGTAAATGTGAATCAGTTTGATCATGATAAACTTTGACTCCTAATAATTTTAAGGGTACAAAAGGAACGAACGAGTTCATTTGTCTTCCTTAACGGTTCATCTTTGTCTTCTAGAATCTGGTGTGACAGAATACCTACACATATCACTCAATGAGATGTTAATGCATCAAATGGAAAAACAATAAAATAAATTGAACAACATAAAGAAAATCAACATAGAAACGGAAGTGAACCTCGGAAAAGGGGGACCTGGGAAGAGACCGGGTTACCTTATGACACCCATTACTTTCGTTCTAAGTTATCATTCGATCAGTAAAAACCTGTACAAGGAGGCAAGTAGAAGATAGCAAGGGACATTCAAAAATCAATAAATCTACGACGGACAATAGCGTGCCCAAAACAAAAAAGAGACAACACTACAAAAGGTGATCCACATAATTACATTTATAACTAAAAATAAATTAACACTAAACCCACTAAAAACCGAGATGAGTTCTAGTGCGGAAGGGAAGGCAGCTCCTGCTCCACTCGTGGCACCCGTCGTGTCACTTATATTTCGAATCCGAGAAAATGTCAAGTTCGGTAAACGGTAAAAGAAGGACGGGATTAGGTGTATGACAAGGGGAAAATATCCCTCATCATCTGTAAAATTGATATTTTATAACGGTCAACCAGGTCATGGTGGCGACCCAAATCCAGATAGGAAACACATGCTCTGGATCTTATCAAAAAATTAGGTCAGTATATAATTGGATAAACATAAACCCGTGAAAATTCAAAGATAGACTCATGTATCGTGGTGGAGTATGCGTCGCATGTTGATCGGTGCGATTTAACCGGACGTCCATTATCAAACGCAAAGGAAATAAGTGCGAAATGAATCCAGTGTAGTGGGGCTCTGATTACTTTCAACATTAGTGACCGAGTGGTTAGCGTGTGCGACTTCGAATCGAAGGGTCCTGGG
>JACSZP010009977.1:0-13039 GCA_016161895.1 Pinna nobilis
TATAGCTCACTTGAGCCTTCGGCTCAGGTGAGCTAAAAAACCAAAACAGCCTAGGTATAGAAAAGAGGGAAAAGAAAAATATAAATACAGATAAACCTGAGTATATTGAAACCAAAGGTGAATGATTTTTTTTTCAAATAGACAGAGTTTTCAAAATAACTGGGTTAAAATAGCAATTAAATTGGTATCATTTCAAATTAATGGGGTCTCAATATATCAGGATTCAATGTATATTTTTTCATATCAAGAAATCAATTTTTGATGTAAAAATGTCTAAGTTTTAGAATGTCCAATCAGAGGAAAGTGAAATAATAAACTTACATAGCAATAAATAAGGCCACTTTATAAACAACATTTTAAACAAGAGTACTGTGAACTGTACAATATACATCCGTCAGCAAGTCTGGAAAACTGTTTGACCTACTCTTATGTGTAAAGTAGGTCACAGTGGTCCAAGCCCACTGAAGTGAAATGTAGACTTGTAACTCCATAAGAGGAAGCTTGTGTCCAAATTTCAGCACTGAGTACATCTGCATCCATAGATAATACATGTCTGGACAATTATGACCTCAGGCGGACAGACAGCAGCAAAACATAATTTGTCCCTACTTTTGATTGGTGTATAAAAAGAAATTACATGTACAGAGAACTTCGAAAATAGCGAAGTCGGGAACAACACATTTCTGGTAACAAGGAACAAAATTTCTGAGTCCCACTAGGTGTTTACCTTTAACGTGTGTAAAACCTGAAACAATGAAACTCTTTGATACAAAAAAGTGAATTAACCGGTCCCAATATATTCGTTATAAGCGAAGTTGACTGTACATGTATTAGGTTCTATTACCAATTGCTTACACTCACCTGTAGCTGTGTGACCAGGCTAAAATGTCTATCAAGATCCTGAAGTGACACTATCAAAAACTTGATCTTGGTTTCCGCTTCAAAATGCCCAAGTTCCTTCCTGAAATATTCGATACAGTTACGATAGCACTTTGCTTTCAATCTTATTTTCGAAATCCTTTTTTTGGAGAGCGGTCCTGTGAAAGTTAGCATGATGGATTTTCTTTGTGTGTGTGATTTTTCCATTTCCATCTTTAGAGAATTAGCCAGCTGTGCATTGTTGGTTCGCTCAGCTTCTTCTAGGCTGATAGCATCATTCTCCATCTGATACTTGAGCTTTCTGAGCCTTTGGTATGCTTTAACTGGTATCGTAGCACAGGACACAAGCACCAAGTTTTCCTCAGACATGTGTTTGGTCTTCTCTGCTGTAGTAAGCAACTCATCTGGAATTCTGCGGTTAGGAGCACCATGCAGTATATGAAATATGTTTATCCTCTGGACCAAATCTGACTCAATCTGCTGCAAGTCTTGTCGTAGAGAAAACAGACCAGGACTCTTCTGTGGATTTTCTTCTTTTTTCTCATCATTGGCGGCTTTCGTTTCATTATCTGCTATTTCTTGTGCTGACTTCATCAACTTCCGTAAGTGGAGGCGAACAATGATAAGTTCCTGTTGCAGTACCTGTTTGGAGAAAGGCAATGGTTCAAATGGTTTAATTTCTAATGCTGCCTTGTCCGTCACAGTGCTAGTATCAGGTGGTGTAAAGCCAGTAATTGTTCTGACACATTTCCGCTTCACTAACTGTATTTCTTTCCTGACTCTGTTTTTCAGAGATTTGCGTTGATTTTTTGACAACTGCATTATATCTAAATTGAGGTCAGATTTAGTTAGTTTTTCAAATTGAGCAATGTCTATATCTTTGTATTCTTCTTTTATCCATTCTCTCAGTGTTTTCTTCATTTTTTGACTTTTATTTATAGTCACTACTGTCATTTCCTCTTTTTGAGCCATCTGAATGGACTTGATCTCCATTTCTATCGATTCTCTCCTTTTCGGTTGGGGATTACACCGTACCTTCTCTATGGCTGTGTCCTTTCTCCTTAACATATCTGACCACTCAGTAGCCACAGGATGTGCCACTGTTGGTGACTTGACACATGTGACCACCTCATGTGTACCTGCCTGTTGTTTAGTGCCAGATTTAGATTTTCCCGAGTCAGTGATGCTCTGTTTATCCCGCATTTGTACATTTGGAACAGACCCCCCTCTCCTTCTCTGACTAAGACTTGTTTGACCTACAGTATGGGGAGCTACATCGTCTAGTTTTTGTTTTTTGTTATTATCTGCTAAGCTGATTATCCTGTGTTTATCTGCTCTCTGTTGTGGAGTATTCCTGTCCATATTCTCCTTATTTAACATTCCTGTCACAGTGATAGAGATTTCCTCTCCAAACTTTCCAGAGTACTTTTTGGTATCATCCAAAGACTCTGGACGTCCGCCAGTGTCTACTGCCACAACGACCCTACTGTCCTGTCCACTTCCTGTAACCACTCTCCTGCTATCACCAAATCCTTTTTCTCCCTTTTCATTATTTCCAGCGTTCTGGTCAATGATTTCTCCCTCTTCTACATCAGAGAGCACCATTACCACTTCCTCTTCATCAGATATTTCTATCAAATTCATGCTAGAGTCCTTGTTAACACTTTTACTTTTGTTGCCAAATTCTAGTTCCTTCAACTGCTTCTGCAATAGTTCTTTTCTTTTTGCTAAATTATCAATGGATGATTTGTCCAGATCCTCTTGAGCATGAGGAGTTTTCTTAGCAGATCCAGGTCCTTCCTTGAGCTGTTTTAAAACAGAAGTCGGGATGAATCTAGTCTGACTCTGGAGATTTGTTGACAGTTTGGATGTACTATCTGTTGTTTTACTTCCCTTGTTCTGAGCTGTAGTTACTGGTGAAGATTCTTTAGCAGAAGATGAACTTGCACTAGGTGTTTTACCAACTGGTGTGTCTGATAAAGCTCCCGTAGATAAACCTGTAGTCTCTGATACAGCCTTAGAACTAGATGCTGAAACAGCAGTCTCATTCTTAACAGTCTTGACTTGATTGCTGCTATTTTGACCTCTGACACCATACTTAAATCTGGAATTTCCAGCCTGATATCTGTGATCAGATGTCAGTTTGGGACTAGAGGAACCAGATTTATATCTGGCTGCTGACACTCTATTATTCCTCAGTGGTGAACTTGTAGACCGGCCTGTGACCTCTGACACACCCCTAGCTAGACCCCGACTAGACCGACTCTCATACTCTGTAAAGGTCCTTCCTCTGTACTTATCTGAATATCTAAATTTTTTATTATCGCTTTGATTGTCTCTTGAGTGTAACATATCCTTACGACCCTCAAAATTGTCATCAGAATAGCTGGAAGATTTGCTTCTTTTCTTGGTACTCTTGTTACCACTCCCTAAAAAATAATCCAGATTGGATGTACTTTTTTTGTCCTCCTTCAAAGAACTTTTGCTGAAGGCCAGATCCCACAAGTCGGTAGACTTGTTTGGTGTTCCTGGGGTTTTTGAACTTGAGTCCACAGTTCCAGCAGCTATTGGACTGATGTCTAGAGTCTGACGCTTCTTTGGTGCAATCTTATCTGTAAACCAATCCATGACATCAGAAGACGGTCTCTTTGTTGATGTTCCTGTGGTAGAGGGTTGTGACTGGGTGCTGGGAGGAGGATTGTTAGACTGTGATGGTACAACAGAAGAAGTGGTAGTAGGTGTATAGGAGTGTGGGTGATGACTTGCTGCTGACTGAGCTGAAGGATAAGGGTAATGCTGAGTTCCATGTTGTGATCCCAAATATTGGGTGTGAGGTAAGGTGGAGGGTAAGTGTGGCCAACGGACAGCTGGAGGTTGATGTAACTCTGGCTGTTGGGGATAACTTGGGGCAGGTGGGGGATATGGACTTGTATGATAAGGATGAGTTGATAAATGAGGATTGTAAGTTTGACCTATTCTATTGTGTGGGTCAGTATGACCAACCCCTTGTGTCTGTACAGTGATTATAGTCTGACTTGTCCCCTGCTGTGAGACTGGCAATGATGTTGGTGGATAGGTGATTGTTTGAATACTTGTTGTTGGCACAGGTGCATTATATGTGGAGATTCTAGTGTTTGTTGTATCAGCCGTATGTGTGGTTATAGGTGAAACTGTTGATGGATACTGTGTGACACCGCTGTAGCTTGATGTTGTGCTAGTTGGTGCTGCAGAGGAGAAAACAGTTGCAGATGTGAAACTAATCACAGAAGATGATGTGCTAGTAATGGACGAATCATTTGTGACTATAAATTTGCTGGCAGATCCTGGCTGTTTTTTCTCTCCTAAAACAGTAATTGCAGATATTTTGCCATCACTGCCGGCAATTATTCTAGAAGCAAGTGTTGTCATTGTCAAAGTGACTGGTGCTTTTTGAGAACTCTCACTAGTTACCGGTGAGCTTGCAATANNGGCTTGGGTCATTTTCAATGTTTTTACTATGTTCTCCCTTTATAAAGTTGTTGGCTTCACTTCCAGGTTTATCTTTGTTTTCACCATCAGTTTGTGCATGCACAGGATAAGATAATTTGGTACTGTCAGAGTTATTCCCCTTCTGTGCCACAGTCTCAGATACCTTCACACTATTTTCCTGGGACAGTATGGTGTCCTGTGATTGAGATTTTACTGACCCAGGAGGCTGGTGTACTTTTGTAGATAGTACAGTGGATATACCGCTGATGATCTGGGATGATGAGCCTCTAATCTGTGCTATGCTGCCCGTGCTTTGATGTGGAGTAGCACTAGCAGTTGTTGATGTGCTGCCAGTTGTGCTATACAGAGATTTAGTATAAGTGTGTGCTGATGCCTGTTGTAATGTTGTCCTTACAGTTGTTAAACTCTTAACTGTGTTACTAAACAAAGACGAATCTGGAGTTGTTGATTTTCCTGAAGATTGGGATAAGGCTGTTCCAAGAGTTGTTCCCCTTATTCCTTGATTTGCAATATTTGCTGATGTCATTTTTACTGGCTGTTGTGAGATTTTACTTAGATTTGGCACAGCAGCACTTACAGTTGTTGTTGTTGACATTGTTTCTGATTCATCCAGGTTAAAGTTTGACTGCTGCAGTGGTCTTGACAATTTTTTTGTACTTTGTAAACTGAATCTGATAGGGATACGTGTTGTAGTATTGCTTGACGAGTTTACCGTAGTTGTTGTCGTGGTGGTGGTTCTGACAGGTACCACTGTTACATTGGTGCTTGGTGGTACCACAGACTGTTGTCCAGTAATTGCAGGTATGGATTGTTTAGTTGTAATGGTGGTTCTGACAGGCACCGCTGTCACACTAGTGGTGGGTGGTACCACAGACTGTTGTCCAGTATTTACAGGTATGACCGCTGTCACACTGGTGGTGGGTGGTACCACAAACTGTTGTCCAGTAATTACAGGTATGACCGCTGTCACACTGGTTGTGGGTGGTACCACAGACTGTTGTCCAGTATTTACAGGTATGACTGCTGTCACACTGGTGGTGGGTGGTACCACAGACTGTTGTCCAGTAATTACAGGTATGACCGCTGTCACACTGGTGGGGAGTGGTACCGCAGACTGTTGTCCAGTAATTACAGGTATGGATTGATTAGTTGTAATGATGGATCTAACAGGTACCACTGTCACACTGGTAGTGGGTGGTACCACAGACTGTTGTCCAGTAATTACAGGTATGGCTTGTTTAGTTGTAATGGTGGATCTCATAGGTACCGCTGTCACACTGGTGTTTGGTGGTACCACAGACTCCTGTCCAGTAATAAAAGGTATGGATTGTATAGTTGTCATGGGGGTTCTGACAGGTATCGCTGTTGAACTGGTGGTGGGTGGTACCATAGACTGTTGTCCAGTAATTGCAGGTATGGAATGTTTAGCTGTAATAGTGGTTCTGACAGGTACTGCTGTCATACTGGTGGTGGGTGGTACCACAGACTGTTGTCCAGTAATTACCGGTATGGATTGTTTGGTTGTAATGGTGGTTCTGACTGGTACCTCTGTTACACTGGTACTGGATGGTACCACAGAGTGTTGTCCAGTTATTACAGGTATGGTCTGTTTAGCAGATATTTTCTGTTGTTTTCCAGTCTCACCATCAGGCTTTGAATGACATTTCAGTACAATTTTGATCTTCTTTCTGGATCCCTCTATCCACTGTTTGACCATATCATCCCTCCTGTGCGGAAATGCACGTTCCATATGAGGAAATGCACGTTCCATATGAGGAAATGCACGTTCCATGTCTGTCAGGGCAAGATTGCTGATAAAGGTGTCCTCAGAAAAAATCTGGCTCATATCTATCTCCTTTTGTGAGAGCTGAAAAGATGATAAAAAGACATGAGATATAGTTTACAAGTGATTCATATTCAGTTGATATGATCAATAAACAAAAAGCCTTTTATTTAAAGATAATGACCAAATAAAGTCATATGGAACTAAGTGAGTAGAAAAATCAGAGCACAACAGGCCATAGTATGGCAGTTCACTAAATAATAACTACTAAAACATCAGTTATGAGTAAATATAGATGAACTGGAAAACAAATCAATCTTAATTTATATCCTTAGAGAAAATTCATAATAAATGTTGCATAGTTATTGTCATGAAACATGTGTAGTACAGGTTAAATGCCCCCTGACTTTTTGTTACAGGACAATAATATTGAATTGGTCTATAACAATTTTAAAAAAATATAGTCTTTGGTGGTTGGTTGTATTTTAATTTGAAATCCCACAAAAGAATCTTCACTTACATAAAGACAAATCTGTATACTGGTGAAGGGCAGTACAGTTAGCCTACACTTATCACTTATGACCATTGAGCAGTAAGGATTCCTTAAAGTGTCAACATCTACTATGACACAAGACCATGGTTTTAATTGTATATCCAAAGGGCAGAAAAAAGCAGCCAAATCTGCAGTGTGGATTCCAACCCATGACCTAAAAATTAGTAGGCAAACATGTAAGCCACATAGCAATGACGGCTCTCCATTTTTTATAAAGGTTTGTATATATAAAACATACATAAGAATGCACATACCTTACGTAAAACAACTTCTGGTTGAAATAATGGATGTCTTTGAGCTTGTGACCAATGCTTTAATCCAAAGTCATCTAGTGTTAATCTGCCCTTGGTTTCTGTAACATCTGCATGTTCCATACAGACAGGAGTTCCTCTGTCAGATGACCGGTGTGTCCCAGAATTAGATAACAGGTCAAGGTCACTGATGTCCAGTAACTCTGAAGAATTTGTGCTAATCAAACTGGCCACCTCCTGATTATCCTGTGGGTCATCTTTTCCCGACTTTTGCTTTTTCCTACGACGCTTGCGGGTGCGATATCCCATCATGTCTTTATTTTTCTTTGGTTTTGGTTTTGGTTTTTGTGTCAGTTTATCTGGTGTATCCATCACCTTTCCTGATGTTTGACTGGACACGTCAGTTGAACTTCCAGATTGATTTCCAAAAGATGTTGAAGTTTCTGAATGTGAGAATGATGGACTCTGCAAAGATTAATAAACAAGCATTAAGAGAAATAGATACCTGAAATATACAACATATGTCATGAATTGTCATATAGCTATGTATTGTAAATCCAATTCCTAACATACTACAGTGACATTTGTATAGAAAGTAGTGTTCTCCCTAGAAGATTTGGATAGTGTGGGGGTACTTAAGTACATGTACATGATACCCAAAAGAGGGGAGGACATACATGTAAATTGTCCAACACAGTAGTTTAAAGTATGATTACCAATTAAGATGCATTATAAGTAATATTAATTTGTATGTAATTAATCTGTAAATCACTCTTAATTAGTCAATAATTGATATATATGTAAATGAAATAGCGTTGTTGGAGAAAAAAAATATAGTGGGGGTCATCTAGAGAGCATGGTGGTTAATTGAAATACATGTAGCATGGTAGTAACACCTGGCTATATGGTCCAGGGGAGAATACTAGAAAGACCTCCAAACGATACAGTAAAACCAGGCTTTATAGACAGCTATCAGTATACATTGAAACCTGTAATCAGAGATCTTCTAAGAGTACAACTTAACCTGTCTTTATATAGAGGGAGTCACCAAACAGTGAAACACATATATGTGTATAAATACCTGTTGAGGCACAAACTTAAACAGCATTTATAGGGAGAGAGTCACTATACAGAGTTTAATTTGTGCATAGTTAGTACATTTTAGTCTTGTTGCCTTTACACACAGGTGGTCATTAAATCAGGTTTTACTTGATAATCACAACTGCCCTAATACCTAAGTATAAAATTCTGCTCTTTTAAAGACACTTATTAAGAACTTAACCTGTATATTTTCCAAAGCACTTAAGGAATATGATCATATGATCAGATATCAGAAATGTAGACCTCCTTATTACTGAGTATGTTAGTATTACAGATGTATATCACAACAAAGGTGCGTCCAACAAGGGGAGACTACTATCCCAGCTGTAATGTACTCAGATATTAAGTCAAACAAGAGGATGTAAATAGAATTAAAAAGACTAAATAAGAACAGACAGTGGAGTTGGTCTATAACGAGGTCAAAGGGGATTGACTTTTGACTTTGTTATAGGCATCCTTGGTTTTAAGCAGCAGAATTTACTACATAAATAGATACATAGTAATTCTTTTCGGGGATTTTATTCCTCTTCTTTATAACACTGAATTCGCTTCAAGCCAATTTGTTACAGACCGCCTCTACTGTATTGGAATTTCAAAAGTCTGTTTTCATTTATAACTGAAAATACTTGAAAAGTTGAGTGCCATGGACAGACAGACCGAAGCATACATGAACCAATAGAAGAGCTTAATCCAGTATACCCTGTTTAAGTGAGGGTATGAGTGTCCAGTGTGATCAGAGACCCTTTTCACAAAAAACCTTACAATCAAAACCACTCGTAAACGTAAGTTAGCAATATTTTAATTGGTCATATATTTGTCAAATAAACCATAATCAGTATAATACACTTACGCCTACAAGTGATTTTCATTGTAAGATTCTTTGTGAAAAGGGCTACAGGACCCCATCACCAATAGGTAGTACGTAGGTTCACATAATAAACATAAGATTACCTCTTTACTGTCTGAGCGGTCTGTAATACTGGGATGTGAGTAGTCCTCCTCATTTCTTTGATTTGCTGTGGTACCTGTCAACTCAGGCATAGCTTCTTTATTCTGTGTCACATCTAACATCTCCATTTCAGTCTCTTTTTTCTCTGTCTCATCTAACAACTCCTTTTTATGTTCTTTTTCCCTTGTCAAATCTAACACCTCCATTTTAGTTTCCTGATTCCCTGTTATTTTCTTTTCAGACATATGAATTGCTGTACCATACTCTTTTGAATTTGGCTGAGATTTTTCAGTAGATGATACATGACTTTTAACCTCTGAACTTGGTACAAATGTCAAGTCACTGGCGACCTCTGTTTTCATTGCACTTTCCTGGTTTTGTTTGATTGGTGTAGATTCATATGATGGCAGAAATGGAATTCCAATCTTCAGCTCAGTATTTGTGCCAGCAATCTCTGGTAAATCAAGAGTATTGTCCCTTTCATCAGGTATATGTTTATCCCCTTTGTCCTCTTTCACTAACAAAGTATCTCTGTAAAATTGTCCAATACTTATCGGTTGTTTTCTTGTATCTTTTTCATCTGAACTAGTGTAGCTGTCTTTGTTACTGGTCACAGTATATGATGTTGTGAGTGGAAGGCTATGTACTAAGTCAGCTTGTGATGATGGAATCCTGCCATGACTAGTGGTATATGCCACTGGACCTTCTTCCTGAGACTTTCCTTGGGAGGTTTTATCTGATGTTGACCGAACATTTAGATCCAGACCAGGAATTTGGCTATGACTCTCACTGAATCCATCTGTGAAGTAGGAAATATCTTCCAGTATGTCTGCTCTCCTATTTGTCACGGTTGGGTTAGCCCCACTGCCAGGCTGAACACTTTCGACATGAATGTTTGTGAATTTTGGACTGTTCCATCCTACAGCAGGGGAGTTACCAGCAGACTTGGACCCAGTATAACCTCCGTGATCCTTCTTTTTGATATGTTCTATTTCAGCCTGTAGATTGTTGATCTTGGAGACAAGTGTGTCATATTCCGTACTTCCACTTCTGTGCACTTGTACAGGTGGGGTTCTAGACTGATTGCTAGTACAGTAAGCATCAAATCTGGCCTCAGGATTTTTTTCCTCATAGGACAACTGTTTTTTCACACCTGCAAGGGGTGAAAGGGCTTTCATTGGGCTAACTTTGTCTTTTGTGGGGGAAGTAGTTGGTGATACATTTATATTCTGCAAGATGTTTTTCAAATTGCTAATGTCCAAATTAACAGTTTGAAGAAAACTTAAATTTTGAATATTTGTACTAGGTGATGAACTTTTACCACCTGTTGTTGTATTTTGCATGTAGTCCATTTCAATTAGTGGTTGATAATTGCCTACATGTGGTTTTGTAGATGTTGATGTGTAACTAGCAACTGGTTCTACAGATGTTGGTGTGTAACTAGCAACTGGTTCTGCAGATGTTGATGTGTAACTAGCAACTGGTTCTGTAGTTGTTGGTGTGTAACTAGCAGCTGGTTCTACAGATGTTGGTGTGTAACTAGCATCTGGTTCTGTAGTTGTTGGTGTGTAACTAGCAACTGGTTCTACAGATGTTGATGTGTAACTAGCAACTGGTTCTACAGATGTTTGTGTGTAACTAGCAACTGGTTCTGTAGATGTTGATGTGTAACTGACGACTTGTTTAATGGATGTTGGTGTGTAACCGACAACTGGTTTTATAGATGTTTGTGTGTAACTGACAACTGGTTTAATGGATGTTGGTGTGTAACCGACAACTGGTTTTATAGATGTTGGTGTGTAACTGACGACTGGTTTAATGGATGTTGGTGTGTAACTGACTACATTTGGTTTCAGGGGACTTTCTGGTAATATTTTCCTGGCCTCTTCTTCTGTAAGATAAGTGGAGTAGGGGGATCTTAAATCAAAGCTCTCCCCTTTGATGTCACTGCTTTTTTGAGATGACATGGATGGAACTATTCCATAAACAGACCTAAAACTCAGAGGAGAAGTCTGACTTTTTCCCAGTGGTACAGATTTGACACCTGATGTTCCATAAGCATCTACATGACTCAGATTTTCTTTAACAGTTACGGGACTTTCCTGAGATGTGTTATCTGACGGGACAGCCTGGGTTTTATCTTCATTGTTTCTGCCTGGAGAACTTTCATAATCAGAATCAAGATCCATTGAACATTCATCTATAACATCCACACTACCAAACCCTTCTGTTACATTTGCACCAACTGTGGTGGTGTGTGAGGTTGGGTCTGTTGATTCTTGGTTAGGGGGATCTTGTGATTGGTCACATTCAAAATCAGAATATGGAGTGTACCATTGGCTGTACTCTGTCTTATATCCATCCATCTGCTGAGACCCTATGCTTGGATCACTGGCCACATACTCAGATGGCAGATTTGTATGTACACTCTGCCCACTGTGAGCAGCACTTGATCTCTCATCAATGTCTCCCATCTCATTGATAAAAAGGTTCTGAGTCTGTCTATCAAGTTCCTTGGAGTATTTATGTTCATTGATGTCTGATTCTGCTACTGAACTGCAAGGTGGCTGTTCCTTTGACTCTGGTGAATGGCTGATCAACTTTGTGTTATAACTCACATCGACCACTGAAAAGTTTGAGGAATCTAATCCTGTGTTACTGGCGGGCGTTTCTTCTGTATTTTTTTTCTCATCTGACAATGTTTCAGATAGGTCTGTGTCCCTGTTTTTAGACGCAGATGAGATTACTGTGCTCAACTGAGAATATAATCCAGACAAAGCAGAAGTAAGATTCATTGAAACAGTTTGGTCAGATGTGTAAAATGAGTCCTCTTTGACCCCTAAGGATGATTTTTCCGCATTTTGTTGCCATGGTGACAGATCATAAGGCAGTGTACTTGGCTGGAACAAATTCTGAAATTCTGTTTGAGAAGAAAACAATGCTGAATTACTCTGTATTGCGTCTGATATGCTGCTATGAGACTGAGTCTCTGATTGTTTATCCGAGGCTTGTGACAACACATTAGGTTGAGAAAGTTGAGTCTGAGAGGACATACTACTCTCACCCTTCTGTTGAGATCTGTCTTCATCTGAATCAATGCGTGCCCGCATGGATACGCGAGGATCAGCTCTGGTTTTATGAACTGTGACAGATTTCAAGGTATTATGGACAACAATGGGGGATAGAGGTGTACTGCTGGTATCACGAGACAGTGTGGTGCTGTGAGACTGATCACTACTCTCCTGCTCACTACTTTCAGATGCTGTTGGTTTTGTGACAGATACAGGATCCCCATCTGCTGAAAGGCTCCTTTGTTTCATCCTCATTTCCTCTGCAACTCTCCTCTCAAATGCTGCCCTGCTCATCTGACGGACTTTTTCATTTCCTGAAGAGAGAGATCGATTGAAGGATGTTGAGCGTGAACTGTAACTGCCTGAGCTATACCAGGATTTACTATTTTGTGATAAGTGGGTACTTCCACTTCTGTCATATGTTATAACAGCATGTGGAATACAGTGTCTTGGACGATCCAGGGTCTCGCAGTCTTCATTGTACTCATATATGTAGATCTGAAATTATAATATAGATATGTACAAATATGGTTTCAAACACAGAGTAATAAAAACTTATAAAACAAAATTTACTTATCCTTCTGTATTTGTATTAGAGATTCAAGGGACATCACTCTTGATTTGCATTTTATACATAAATACCAAACTATTTCACTGCTTTAATAGCAAGGGAGGTAAATAATTTTACATGTACATTGTTTTTTTTTTAAACAAAGTTATCTTTCTAATTGTAAATGACCACTGTCCACTTTTGTTTCTTTCAAGAAACTCTTTCAGTTAAATTATGATATTGGCCAATCATCAGGACAGAAAATTGGTCATGCTACAGCTGGGACTCAAACCTTTGGTCTTGATGACCAACCATTGAGCCACATCTGACCCAACCTAAAAATAGTATTCTCTTAGATCTTAGAAAGAGAAACTTTGATTAAAGAATGTAAAGAAACAGGGAATGTGGAGCTG
>JACSZP010009996.1:0-20424 GCA_016161895.1 Pinna nobilis
GACCACCTGTCTTGGGCAACTATACTATTATGACAGACCACCTGTCTTGGGCAACTATACTATTATGACAGACCACCTGTCTTGGGCAACTACTATAATGACGGACTATCCATCTTGGGTGACCACTATGATAACAGTCCAACTGTCTTGGGCAATTACTAATACCATCAGAATGGACCATCTGTCTTGGACGCCTACTATTATGACAGACCACCATTCATGAGGCCCCACTGTCTTTAGAGATCATCTGTCTTGGGAAACTATCATTACATGTATGACTTCTAAACCACCTGATAGCAAGTTCTACCTTTGCAGGGAAGTTTGAAAGTTTACCTGCTAAATGCATCAAGTTTTTTTTTTCCAGGATAAATTTTTACTGACGTTTTTTTTCGTACACAAGTACTGAACATCATCAGGACTGAAAGATTTTTAAATGTGAAATAATTACATGGGACAAACAAAATGCTAACTGAAGAGGTGGGCCCTGAGCTGTGAGGTATCTTCAATGTACCAAAATCAGGGCCTATTAATTGGTTTTATAGTCTCATTCATAGGACAGAAAAAGCCAGCCTGAGGCTCAAAGCCATGACCTCATAATCTGAGGACAGGTTCTCTACTGCTAAGCCATAATTGCTCTCTGCTAAACGGATGGTTGCACTGTTTAGCGTCCCACTCAAGAACCTTTCACTTATATGGAGACATCACTGTGTGCTGATGAAGGGCTACAAATTTTGCTTACGCTAGTCACTTATGGCCGTAGAGCAGGGGGGGTTCTTTAATGTGCTGACACCAACTGTGACATTGGACCTCAGTTTGTACCATCACATCCAAAGGACAACGACAGCCAACCCCAACCCTCATTCAAACCCAAGACCTCACGATTAGAAGACAAACATGCTAACCACTAGGCCATGGCAGCCCCTGTCTATTGAATACCATAATCCCACCCAACAAGGCACTATGTATTGCTCAACCCCTCTGGATCCATAGGTGGATTCATAAAAATCATAGGATCTCCTTTTTCAACAGGCACATACATGTATTCAGATGTCAAGCATAGGTCAGCATGAATCATGTGCCTACAGAAATCACTGTCTATCAAGAAGTCATAAAACAAAATCTATACAAACGATGACACTTCACATTGTTAATGACCACTGTTGTTAAATGGCTACTACCTCCCTAAATGTTTATCACAAACAACAAAATATTCTGTAATCATCTTCTCTTATTTTTACTGAACTTTTTTCACTGTTTTGAGTACATACACTGAATATCATATTCGGCAATAAAATGTCTCAAGGTCATTGACAACTTTTATAGCTTGTGTATTCAACCATCCGAGACAGAAATTATTGATACTGCTTTGAGGTAAATTGAACTGCAAACGGACAAATATATGGCCAAAACACTTGAGCAAGGTGCTCCAAATAAAAACAAACAACTTTGTACTATGAATATTGAACAACAGAGGTGAACGGCAACTAAGAAATATGATATGGAGAAATACATGAAAACTGATGTCATAGAAAGTTATCATGTGTAATTCTTGCATAAAGAAATTTCAAACAGAATTTTGCAGGTAAATTATATTCCAAAGTACATTGTATGTACTATGTACTGGTATTGATAAACGTATTGTGTACAGTCTAACCTGCCACAGTGACCCACTGAATTAGAGGACTACCTATCTTACTTGACCTAATGTATGGTTCCCAAAATTGCTTTCTGCTATATAAATCACCTGAATTAAAAGACGAACTTTAATATGTGACCCTTTTTGCTCCTTCCCTTACCTGGTCTCTTAACACAGGTTTGATTACTCCTAGAAATTTTCGCACCTGCTTTCTTTATTGGGGGGGGGGGGTTGCCCTCTTTCAACAGTAATGGTATTCGCCTAGTCTTAAATTCACCCAGTCACTTTAGTCTTATAGATGGCATGTGAGTCATTGCTTCAATTAAGTAGTCTGAACATTTCCCTTTCATTTATAATTTGCATTTTCATCTCAGGGTGAAAATTAAACCACAGTAAAATGTTTCAGGTATATGGTAGTCTATCAGTATGAATAAACAGAATGACTTCACATGACTCAACAGCAATACCAATAGATCTTGTATCCTCTAAATTAACATTGTCCACATAAATGTAGTTATTGTTGCCCCATTCAAAAATCTTTCACTTATATGGATATGTCTCCTTGTGCTAGTGAAGGGTGACATATTTAAACCATGCTTAGCACTTATGGCCATAGAGCAAGAAGGGATCTTTACAATGCCAACATCTACTGTGACATGGGACCTCAGTTTTTACTGTCTCATTCGAAGGACAGGTATAGCCAACCGCAGCATGGGGTGGATTTGCACCCATGACCTCACATTTGAAAGGCAAAAATGCTACATGTAACTACTACACCATAGCAGCCCCATTCAACCAATAAAACAATAACAATGAACAATTTGTCTGATTAACAATCATATTGCTTCTAATATATCTTGCCAAAAAAAACAAAACAATAAAGTATGATTATTAGGTAAATGTACCATGCAGAAAAATGAAAATAATAACAAATTTTTACATATACCTGTGAAGTGTTAGTCTGAGAGGCTAAGAGAAGGAAATGATAGTCCAAGAGTGAGTATGGCTTTGACATAAATGACCATTTGAAACTTACAATGGAACCAAACAAGCACACAGGGGCTTTACACAATCCAGGAGCATCTCCATTACCAATCATATTAACACATCCTCTTGTCAACAGTAACTATTCACGTGTCGCTCGTCATTATGACAAATCCTTTCATCAAAGCAAACAGGTGATAATATATAACGCATATATGATCATTTGTGCCTTAGTACATGTATCCGTGTACTTTATTTATCATTACAACAGCATAAAGCTACGCCTCAACGAAAAAGACCTAAATGTTCAGATTTACAATTACTTTCACTTTGTGCTCATCCCGACTGTGATTACAGTAGTTTTTACAAATATGTAACAATGACTGCAACATAGTTCATGTTAAGCCTTACACAGTAAGTTCTTTTCTATTATGATCACATTAAATATTTAGCATGCCCTTGAATACACAACTCTCGATTTACTTGACGAGTTAAAGGGCTAAAGAGTCTCAAAAGAAAAATTTGGTCGCATTCCATATATAAATAAGGATCATTTGACCTCCTTTTTTCCATTGTCGACAAAAGGCAGTACATATTCCATTAAAGGAATAACAATTGAAAGTATAAATACCAAATACCGTGGTCTAGGTCGTTTTATTACCAGAGCAGGTTTATGAGAAAATCATTACGAAAAAAATATTTACATATATCGTTAGCATTACAATGGTTTTCAATATTTTCTGTTGTTGAAAGTATGACAAATGAGACATCAATACAGTGTATTGAGCTTGTTTAATTATTTTACCTCAGGTTCATTAGCATAATGTGTAGAAAATGGTCATTTGCTACATCAGGACTGAATATTGGATATTGATCAGTGAATTGAAACAAGTGCTTGATAGCTGCATGATTCAAATCCCCTACCTACATAAGTCTAAGACCCATAACTCTGCTAGAAAAAAAAAAAAGTTAACTGACATGAAATTAACACTGGGTCTGAACCCAGTATCATATTGTAATAGTTAGTGCAATACATCTGCAAAAGCAGAATAAAACCTATAGTATTACAGATCAACAGACTGACCAACGGAAAGATGAATGGATGTGCAGGAAAAAAAGTTGGTTGGTTGGGTGTGTTGTTATTTGATGTCCCACTCAAGAATCTTTCACTTATATAAAGATATCAGTAATTCTGCAGAAGGGTGATAAATTGTGCCTATGTTCTGTACGTATGGCAATGAAGCAGTTATGATTTTTTAACATGCCAACACTTACTTAGAAAAAGGATATCAGTTTCTTCTGTCTCATCCGAAACGGCAAGATAGGCCAGTAATACGCTGCACTCATTGAGCCATAGCAGCACTCCAGACATGGAACCTCCATTGTAAATGGAGGATAGGAAAAACTTCAACACTGGACCTACAGACCTAAAACCAGGAACTTGCTGCCATAATTGGCTCTCAACAAGACATAACAGAGCTATATCATGAATTCCTATCACTATAAGAGGGACATAGGTCTAACCACTTGACTACAGGGGCCTTTATGTTGTAAAGGGTATAGAACCATACCATGAATTCCTTTCACTCTATTACTGACAGAGGTGAAACTCGTTCAGCAAGAATTTGGGCCCCTCTAATCATAATAGCTGTGTCTACATTGGTAAATGTAAACTGGTCTTCATTCAGAACAGCATAAATTCATAAGTTAATCTTATTTCCTCGTTTTTAAATAAATGAACAAAGCTAGCATTTAACATTACCACAATGGTAAATGGATGACATTTTAATCTTCACTTCATAATGAAATAATCGCAACAAATTATGGGACGATTTACAACAGTAAATTACACACACATGTACCTAATTTTAAGAATAAAACCTGATCAATGTTAAATGTAAGAATTTCAAATATGTACAGTGTTTTCCCTTTATTTTATTTTAACAGGCTTGAAAATGAATTGAAATGGCCAAATAGTGGGGTCGTGGGGGTTTCTCCCCTCTTAAGAATTTTTGAAACTTAGATTTGAACCGACCAGAAAATCATTTGAAACAGTCAATTTGGTCGGCAGCCGGTTCTTAGGGCAAACACTGATGTATATAGTACAGTGTACTTAAATCTAAACATTCTTGTGGGCACGTTGAACCTTGACGCACATTACTGTAATTTTTACTTACAGAATCTCTTACAAGCTATAAAGTGGGATAGACTGGTTGGTTGTATTGTTTCCTACATCCCACTCAAGAATCTTTAACTTGTATGGAGGCGTGTCAATGCCATTGCAATGAAAGGTTTGGCCTATGCTTGGCACTTATGGTCATTGAGAAGTGAAGGATTCTTTAATGTGCCAACACCTACTGTGACACGGGGCTTTGGTTTTCACTGTCTCATACAGGGACATCAAAAGCCAGATGCTTCTACTAGGCTGAATAGATTCCACAACTTCATAACCTGGGCCTTGCATCATAAAACTTGAGAATTTACTTAAGTCTGAAAATTTACTCAAATCCAGCTAATCCAGAATTCTAATTGGCTAAGTAGCTGGATTTAAGATAATTCTCAGACTTAGGTAAATTCTTAAATTGTATGCTGCTCAGCTCAGAGAGCAAAGATGGAGCTACAATTAGAGCTAACAAATGTACCAAGAATGGTTTGAAAGCCAGATGACCCATGTACATGTATCATTCTAGAACTGGACAGGCTTTCCAGCACCGTTAGGACATAACGTTTCCACTGGCTCATCAGCCATCTCATTTCCAATATGTAATAATATGTACCTATCTATAATGCAGGAGTTAATACTGCTGGTGGAAAACCTATCAAATTTATTCATAATTCCCACCAAGGTGCAATAAACGCTGTTACCATGGTTTCAATATCATGGTTGCCATCATCAAACATAGATCTAGTTCAGGAATATATAATCATCAGGTCCTGGTTGCCAGTGGCAAATTCTCTATCTCTCTCTCTCAACGGATGCATTAAATCCATCTAATACTTATTTATTAAAAGCATATTTGTGCATTTGCATATTTTCACTATATATCAGACACCATGAGTATGAAATATCTTGCTCATCATTTAAGGCTAGTGAATTATGTATATATAAAAACATGCATGCTGGTTTTAATATTTAAATTGTAGCACACTAATTGCTTAGTCAGCCTGTCTAATCTCACAACAGGATAAGACTAAACTATCATTGAGCATGCTCGGTCTGGCATATTGGGGCAGAAAAGGAAATGATATAATTGTTTTTAACAGTTTGAGAATCATTATATATACACACACCATTGCCAATATTTCTTAGTTTTATAAGAAGTTTTCTTGACATCTGTTGTTGTTGTATTAATTTGTTTAACATCCCATTCAAGAATCTTTCACTGACATGGAGAAATCACCGTGTACAGGTGAAGGGTGACGAATATTGCCTATGCTTGACACTTATAAATGGCCGCAGAGTAGGGAAGGTTCTTTAGTGTGCCAACACCGACTGTGACACTGGACCTTGGTTTTTACTGTCTCATTCAAAAGACAGGGATCGCCTACCACTACTTGGATTTGACTCAAACCCCAAACCTCTGATCAGAAGTCCAACACGCTCATAACTGGGCCACGGGGGCCCCTTCCTGATATCTATTCTATCTGTCATTATACCAACAATCAGGGGGGGGCCTCCTTGGCAGAGTGGTCAGCATGTCACAGTAGGTGTTGGCACGTTAAAGATCCCTCCCTGCTCTACATGCTAGCAGTGCCAAGCATATGCAAAATTTGTAGCCCTTCACCGGCACATGGTGACGTCTCCATACTAGTGAAAGAATCTTGAGTAGGACGTTAAACAACAATACCATATCATACCAACAATCAGGGATCTTTTACATGCTGACTCCTTTATTTGGAAAGTATCTCAGTTTTTACCATCTAACTTCTACCTCAGGCAATAATTCCTAGGTCTTCCCCTCTACCTTGGTCAATGATATTTGACTGTTCCCCTGGTAGACATGAGACAAGCTAATGGTCTCACATCCCAAAAAGCACTTAGAAGTACTCCAATATACCTTTACAGATATACCTCAAACTTTACCTTTGCATCCTTAGAGTAGCACCGCCCTTCTAAAATCAGTGTGGTGTGGACCTCCGAAACTTTAGTCTGAATAACTGGTAATTTTGGAATTATCCTAGTTCCACATGCATAAACGGTGCACACAAAAACGCAAACATACTAAATAATTGTTGCCTTCCACAAGTTATAAAAGTAAATAATACAATTACAGAAATGTACTAAAATATGTGTCATTGCCAAAGATAAAAGAAAATATAGGCCATGATCGTGTGGAACTTATGTTTTACTGTCGCTTGAATCGCTATTGTGAAATGTGACTCTCTGGGAAAAGACTTAGCAGTCTCTCGAATATAAATTTGTGACATAAATACTTAGAAGTGGAAAATGAGAAAAGATGAAAAAAGGAACAGAAACTTGAGCTTTCTTGTCACACATAGTAAAGTACATATATTTGTTAATACAAAGGAGCTGTGTGGTTTCACAGTTTTATTTTAAAATCTATCATTTGGCGAGAACGTTCAAGGAATAAAAAAGTAAAATTAAATAAGATGTAATAATTGGTCTGTCACCTTGTTGTAAGTTTATATGTAAAACTTACAACAAAGTCATGAATTTTGGTGAAGAAGGAACGATAAAAAGTCTACATCTAATAAACTCCAAATCATGTTTATTATATTTCATGGGGAAAACTGTCAGCTATACCAGCAGGTGTGAATGTATTGACAAATAAAGTACCTCTAGATGATGCAAAACATGACATAAAACTAGACCATACTGCTGCAAGCACTGCAGAAAGTAATGATCCGGGTCTACTACATTTTTTAACATTTAGTCTATTGCCTCTACAGTCGCTGCAGGTTGGACGCTTGCTGGAACTTAGAGTGACTACAGTGCAACCCACTTACAGGACGGTTCACTTATCCGGACGATTTGCTTGGGAACAAAGGTGTCTGGATCAATGAGACTCCACTGTCCATTAAACTCTGATACAGTCCAGCCTCATTAATCCAGATTTCCAATAATCTAGATGCTTCACTTTCTGGATAAAATTACCTTGAAACACAGCTTTGAATTTGTACTGGTTATCATAGCAGTTTTGTTTCAGCAATCCAAATGCATCACTGGTCATTTATCTGGACAATTTACAAATTGCAAGCGTATGCTTCCAGATTAATGAGGTTCCACAGTATAACGAACTCTAGCTTAATCTGAAATGGTTTCAACTCCCCTGCTAAATTACTGAATCATTATTTCAATCCAATTATTTTGAAAACCCTATTTTTGAAAGACAAATTCATTACCCTTCCCTTTCATTATCCAGGTTCGACTGTATGTGAGAAAATCTGATTGTTTACCAGCAGAAGGCAGTTAGTCTCCACTTGTATAGATTGTTCTCTTAACCGATCAAAAGCATTCTTTCAATTTTACTAAAGCAGTACATAACCCGTACTGGTGAGAGCAAACTCCCCCAAGATGTAAAGGGCAATAACTCACAATAAAGTAGATCAAAAGTAATCTAAGCGGAACTTGATTTGTTACATGTATTACCTATAATCCTGTTGCACACTAGATTTGAGCTCCATACTTGAAAGCATGGTGAAAAGTGTTGGGTTACATAATGTACCAGTTCTCTATAAACAACAATAATTCACTTAAAAGTAGGTCAACTGTGACTTGCCCTTTAACTACCCATTATGAAGTTGCAGACTGATTTTTGACTCCTTATCTGAAAGCAAGGCAAAAGCAAAGTATGTCAAATTGAAGTGTGAGAGAATGACAGATGGACATTCTGACACATAGATGGCGGGTAAACTATAAGTACTCTAGGTTTCACTGGCAGTCTTTGTGACTGAAAAATTGAGAGAAGCATAAACTAACTGTAAACAAAAGGAAAGAATCTTGTCATCTCTCTCTCTCTCAGTCTCTCTCTCTCAGTCTCTCTCTCTCTCTCTCTCTCTCTCTCTCTCTCTCTCTGCTGCATGCCTACTGTCACTGTAATATTTATCCTTTATGGCCCATTCCTGAGGGAACTGTTCTTCCATAGTGTTGTTTTGAGAGGTTTAGTCTCCAAGGGAATGGGTCATAACAGAGTTAGAATACTGAGTGTCACATAAATAATATCAAATAATCCATAATGATTTGTGGCCATATCTGTTACCAGCTTCATTTAGCAAAGGGGAAATAACTCTTTGTGTATGCCTGCTATGTACAGGTCCATGGGAGAATTGTTTGCTCAAGCAGTTCCAAAAGTTAGTGCCCCAATATCAAAACCAAAGGGGGATGCTATACTACAATGATAAGACATCTTGTATTCAACAAATCAAATAAAAAAAAGAAGATAACACATGATATATTAAATGCTGTTATGTCAAACTGACAGATGGTCATGATAGTCTATGAAAACCAAGGATTGTCCTGATCTAGCTATACCATTTAAACAAAAGGAAAACAGCAAACAAACTGGCTATAGATTAATGTCAACAATATAACAGCTGCACATCAACAAATATCTCTTGTTTAAATAAGGAAAGTTTGAATATCATTTCTGTATGTGCAAAGTAGTTTTCGACACTAGTCCACAAACCACAGAAAATATGATAAAAACATCTTATTGTTTGTACCATAGGCATAGCCTAAACATAGCTTAGTAACAAATACAACTTGCTAACAAATACAGTGTTCTAATGAATAAAACTTGCTAATGGAAATCTGATAATCTAATCCATTTCTGCCACCACCAAAATATTGTGGAACCTTCAAAAGCATTTGCAGTCGTACTCATTCATAACAATCTGTTTTTCCTATGAATGTACATATCAATTTCAATACATATCAATAATGGACAATATGTGCTAATTAACTACATGTAGTTTTGTTAGACTGTTTTTATATTGGTTTCATGTAATCTCTAGCTATTAGTTTCATGTATTCTGTGGCCATTGTTTGTCGGAGATATTAAACAGAACTAACAGGATTAGTATGTCTATATGTCCTTGGGAGACAAAACTTCTCAATTTTAATGATGATTAAAATAAAGTGAATCAAAAGCTTTCAATGTTTACGAACAATAATCTATTGTAGAAAGATCACACCAGAATGATAACTAATCAATCTGTTACTGCATCATTACAGTATTCATCCAAGGCTGCAATAACTCAGTGGTTAACATATTCTGAATGTGAGGTTATGGGTTCAAATCTACCCCACGCTGTGGTTGGCTGTCCCTACTGTTTGGATGAGACAGTAAAAATCAAAGCTCCCTTGTCGCAGTAGGTGTTGGCATGTTAAAGAACTCTCTCTCTGCTGAATGGCCATAAGTGCCAAGCATAGGCCAAGTTTATTATCCATCAACAATGAACAGTGATACCTCCATATAAATGAAAGATTCTTGAGTCAGGGGTTAAACAACAACACAACCAACCAACTAATAGTAATCGTCTTAACTGAATCATGGAGGAAATGATTTCTGAATGATTCATGGATAAATTCTGTGGTGATGACATCTCTCAGCGTTCGCAGATTTTACTTATCTCTCGTTTTCATGGGAAGAGGTTTCCTTGTCAACCCCTAGGGTGTTGACAAGCTACACGCCCTACTCCGGAAGTGTAACGTCACTATATTTTCATGACGCCACATTCGGATGCCTCAAACGTAAATAAAACTAAGACAATTTACTACAAACATGAAATAATATTTCAAAGTTTACGACACTTTTAACACTTTATTCATAAAGTTGAATTTGATTTATTTATCATACAATGTTTTGATGGATTATTTTTTATTGTGTGGGACTATAAAAATTCAAATAGGTCATCGGTGACTCATTTGCATGTCTAGGCTGTATTCAACCACCATTCTCCTCTTATCATTTTACAGATGGTTAAAATATAAATTACAATAGATGATGGGGGAAAAATAATCATCCCCTCCCTTAAGGGTATGATGGAGGAATCTCAGTCCTTGGGGTAAGATTCCTGGAAATCAAATATTATGATATTTTACAGTTTTTAATCAGTTTCCAGTTTTAGACTTTGAATAGGCCTTCTTCATTTCCAGTAAACAACATGTGGGAGAGCAGTTCACAAACAAATAAAAATGGACAAACTTTTGCCATCGCCATTGTCATACAAGTTGTTGAATACGGGCACACCTTGGGCTGAAAAGGCTACAAGTGATACTGATAGGAGGTTTGATGCAGTTTTGTATAACTCAAGCCAAAAGTCGTTTTTATACCACATATATACCTTACAAAACAGGATTAGGGGAAATCATAACTACAAGTACGAATGCAATAATTATCATCAGAGCTTGCAGATACCCTTATATTTTCTAGCAAATACATGAAAATAAAATTTGACAAGTTAAACTTTGAATACTTTCAGGTTGTCTCATGACTTAGTTGACATTGACAATAAACAAAACAGAAGAAATAGTGTATGTGAAACAAAACCTTTCGCAAGTGCACAGAAACAAATGATTATGTGAAGTGTTTGAAGATTTAAAATGTGTTGTTATGTATGTATCCTCAGACAAGAACCAAAATATTGGTTATATCATCATTTCTCAGATTCATTGCAGTCCTAGTAGAGATATATAGAATCAAAGGTTTAGATTGCTTCTGGGAGAATCAATATCTATAACTCATTGACCCCTGAAATTTCAAAATGGACTCATCCGATGATTGAAAATAATTAATTGTTTAAATAAGGCATCAGACGGCAATTAGTAAAGTATTATTTGACAACTTACCTGAAATCCTGAGTGCTGAATTTACTAGTAGTTGTGACATTGGTCGTGTTTGTAAGGGAATCTCTGCTTCTCACTGGGCTACTACAAAACAGAAAGGGACATAACTCTAAAATCAATCAACGATCACATTATACAATTCCATTTTCGAATTGAAATTTGTACAAAGTATAATCACCGTGGACATATCATTCATAGGTCACTTGAAAAGGAGGCATCCAATACAATGAAAACAAAAAAGCATTATAAATGCATGTAGTAATTGCTATAACTTATTCAAGTCTAATTACACATAACATGAAACCATACACTTACTACTGTGAGGTTTTTTGCTATAATGAGGGTTCCCCTCCCGGTCAAATACTAGTTTTCCTTTATAAACACTTTTCAGATAAAATATTTAAAGTTGATCATTTCCTATCTATGTCACTTTTCACCATCCACAGATCAAGTATGACCTCAACTCAAATTAGAATAACTAGAATGAACAAATATCTGGAATTCATAAAAGATTGAAATCATATGCTTACCCATATAAAAGGAAGACAATTGAGTTGTATTTCAAGAGCTCACAGAGCTAGTGTAGTAATAAGATACTACACTTTTTTATGGAAAAACAAATGATCTTTTACCATGGGAAATTGGTCTTTCTGTGTCCGAAAAGAATATTTTTATATCTAGGTATTCCATATGTAAATAATCAAACAACTTCTTTTTCAATCAAGTCTGTTTCTTTTTCAAATGTAGCAACTCGTTAGAATGGAATGTACGTGTCATGGAGAAATCCAGGAAAACATCAGACCACGCCTAGACTTGCCACACAACTTTTATGTATCAAGAACTTATGCAGGTCAACATGGTTCAGTGATGAGCGTGTTTGAAACTCTGATTGTGTAGTCTTGGGACTGCCCGCTGCAATTGGCCGACTCCCTGTCCTTCAGATGAAATATGAAAACTGAGGTCTTGTGTCACATTAGGTGTCAGCACAGAAATTAACCCTCCCGATTCAGCACAGGCCAAACTTGTACCCCTTCACTCACACACGGTGGCGTCTCCATATAAGTGAATGAGTCTTAAATGGGATGTTAGACAACAACTTATAACCAAAAAAAAAAACATATACAATAAAGTTTTAATTTTCTTACCCTTCTTGCAGAATGATATTGCGCCGTCCATTAGGCCTGCTCACGTAAGACAGAGGGTCTGAATCTGTATCACTTCTACCTATATGATAAGGACTACCGTTGTCCTGGAAATAATCCCACTCCCTTCCGTAGTTCCCTTCCTTAACATAACCTTTCGGAGGCTGTTCATAGTCTCGCGATTCCTGATATTCCTGACCGTCCTCGTAATCCAAACTTTCTTGACCATACCCCCGTTGATCTTGTTCGTATTCCTGATCTTGTTCGTATTCGTCCTCATCGTAATCTCGGTCATAATCCCGATAGCAAATTTCCCGATCGTCTTCAACACTAGTTTGCTCATAGTTCAACGAACCTCGATCAAACGATTCTTCGTCGGGGTAATTGTCAAACGACTGTTGCTGATCAAACGACTCCTCCTGATCATAATTTTCAAAATTGTCAAACGATATTTCCCTATCTATAGAACCTTCCACATCATACGAGTTGTATGGTCCATTGTTACAGTAAGTCTGACTGGCCTCGCGTAACGAGTACTGGTGGATCGAACTATTGTGCTGGTGAGGGGTAGGATAACTTATATCACTTGTGTAGTCACTGTCTTCCGACATTCCAGCTGTGAAAAAAAAGAATGTTTAAAAATTTATACCACCATCAGAAGTTGCTTTTGTGTAAGTGTTTTACACATCTTTATGTAATATCACCTCAATTATACTGGGGCAACATCAAGCTAATGAAGGCTTCAGTGGAGGCCATCTTGCTAAGGAGACCACTTTACTCAAGTATCCTCACTATGGAGACCACTTGACTTCATTAGAGCCATCAAGACTTTCTTCTATTTACTTATGATTTCTTAGACCTCACATAAATGATAGATAGATCACTAATTATCACTCAATTAGCAAGTCACTTTGCTGACCTTTAAAACTGAATATTACTGTTCACACATATGGATATTAGATGACTGCCTTCATCATATTTTTTTTATAAGAGTGTTATTTGAAGGTCTTGCTATGTAAACAACATTTTTCTGGAAATTATGCATAAGTCTAATAGCAGATTTTAGAGTTGATCCATGTCCCCCTTTTTGACAGGTATCTCACTCGAGATCAAAATAATAAAAAATCTTTTTTTCATCAGTTTTATGTGAAACTTAATTTCAGAGATGACAAAACTCAACCTTGCTGCAACTATTTACAGTAAATAATGGAAAGATGGTTCAAAATGTACTGGAAATTACATACACAATGGCTAGATGTTATGTGAAATTCTCAAAAATATTTCACATATAAATAAATATTCATTTTATTTGCTAATAATCACATCAATTTGCTGAAAAAAAAATATTCCTGGTTGGCTATTTTTTTGGAGAACAGTTTTCTGAGCTCAGGGTGAGCTCTGTCATGTGCCTTAACACTTTGGCTCATGTCTAATTCAACATGGACAGAAAACTGTACAAGTTATCTCCCTTTGATTATGGTGAAGTGCAGCATATAGTAAAAGATCTTTAAATGGGTTTCATACAAATTTTCAAAAATACCCAAGTACCTATTCATTTGAGAATATTACAAATAAAAAGAACAAATGAAATTGTGAATTTTATGTTGTTGCTGTAAACTCCATCATCATGTGGGTAATACTATTTCATGTCATATGGCTGTTTCTGTAAAAAGAAGCAATCTAGCATGTGATATGGAATGATATTACCCGTATGGAAACATACATGTAAGTGGCAAATTTGTCACTCTTTTAACCCTTGAACAGAGAATTACAGTAGTATGGCCAATGTATGTTTACAGTACACCTTACAACAATAGTGCTTCTATGCTATCTAGATATAAATTCACTTTACTCATGCATCAGCAGAACAGAAAAAAAAAAAAAAACATCAGCCCCTGATTCAAGAGTTCACAGTGACAGCTCACCTGTCATGGCTTAGTTTAAACACACTTAAAATTTAAAGGTTAAGTTGCAAGAAAAAAAAAGTTTCATATGGAGGGATGTCAAGTGTATTTATGGCAAAGCTATTACGTAGTACACAGAGCCTTAGGAGTTGCTTCTCTTTGTCCATACACACTAGACAGTAGATACAAGTGAAGATATTTTTGTTATTTGTGGCCCTTTTTACTCCTCCCCTTGGATGGTCTCTTAAGACAGGTTAGACTGTATATCAATCAGTATAGTGGAACCTTCCTAAAAAGACCATCCATGTGACAGACTAAAATTGGTCTGATTAGTGAGGTGGTCTCCTAAATGAGGTTGAAATCGCCTTGAAGAGTGATAGACAGACAGAATTTTGTTGGTCTTTGTTGGTCTGAATAGTGAAGTGGTCTCCTAAGTGAGATGGTCTTTAGGCGATGCTCTACTGTACCAGTATATGATATATGTCAGAATTCTACTGAGTATGTGAGAGCATTCTTTTTTACTCAAACTTGTCAGAATATACCATTGAGTAAGCATGTATATTTTGGAGTATGCGAGTATAAACTGGCTCAGGTATACAGTGGAAACTCGCTAATAAGACCACCCAAGTGCCGGCTAAAATTGGTCCGATTAGTGAGGTGATCTCCTACTTGAAACTGAAATTGCCTTGAAGAGTGATAGACAGACTCAATTTTAATGGTCTTAAGAGGTCTGATTAATGAAGTGACCTCCTAAGTGAGGTGGTCATTAGGCGAAGTTCCACTGTACTTATACTTACATTGAGTGGAGTAGGTATGCCGTCTGTGCTGCTCATGAATAGACATCATCTACATAAGAAGAGAAAGTTGTTCAGTAATTTAAGAAATCAATGGTCATTTCATTATTACCACTATTAATCTAGTACACAATTTACAACAAATATTGCATAAATCTTAGTTTCTGGATAAAAAATATAAGATTATCAGACAAAGTTTTAATACCAATTCTAATTTTGAAAATTACTTGTTTAGTTTAAGGAAAAAAAAAATTTGAAAACTTTGTCTAATGCCCTTGCATAAAAGGTGTTCTGTTTTTTAACATAACACTCTAGAATCTTTCGTTTCTAAGACATCAGTAATGCCAGGAAGAGCAATATTTGGCCAATGCTAAGAACTTTGGACAAGTTTTGGGTCAGAGAACTTTGACAGATCCACACCTTCTGTGGTATGGGACCTTATAACCACACCCAATCTCTAAACTACCATAATACGAGGCTATAGGCAATCAATGGCATGTGGTTTTATTCAGTATTCCCAGAAATTTTGGATATGTAGCATAGGGGCACTTAAGTATGTATTTTACCAAAAATGGGGAGACCCATTCCACTAAAAATTATTTGCCAAAGGCTGAGACCATAAATTACAATTATTCCAAGTACAAAAGTTAATAAATATACATGTTGATATTGGCTAAACTGAGTGCTTTTATATCGGCTCTTCATCTCTTTTTAACTGACATCTAGTCTAATTATATCAATTTTGTCTCATATTGCGAGACAATCTGTATCGACACAGGCATTACATATAGTAACTAGATGCCAACAAAACCTAATACATCCATTTTGAGGGAAGGACGGTAATACCATTACTGGATCATTTCACACTTCTGAATCCCAAATGTGTCGCATCAATGACAAAATTTGAGCTATGGACATTGCCTGTTGGTATATAACTGACATTGACACAATACCACGCCTCTTTCTGACATTTCATAAGGAAGATCCATTTCACTTAGCTGTCCATCAGGGTTTTACACACCCTCATCATGTATGAAATTTTATCCTGCCAACTACTCAAGCTAATAACCAATGGAGCAATCCAATAGTCAGATGGGGGGATCACACACCGATTCAAAAATAATACCCTGATGCAGTAATCATTGTAAGCCCAATATCAAAATTTTATCTGAAGAAATGTATACATGTATTAGAAGGTGATCTACACGAGGAGTTGAGCCAATCACAACAGAATGCATGCATGGATCTAAAGGGAGGTGTTGTGTTGCCCGCCCCCCCCCCCCTTTCCAGAGTTTTCAAACTTTATATGTAACCATCACAACTTATGAATAAAAAAAAAAGATAAACTACATTTGTTTTAATTGACACAAGTTCCAACCCCCCACCCTGTGGGAAAAAAAAATTCCTGTTTAAAAAAGTAAAAAAGTCTATCTTGGAATTAATGAATATCTTATAGTCAACACATAACTACATGTACAGTATCTTAACCCTTACACCCCTAACTAACAAAATGGTATACTCTTTTCTATTGTCTTAGGCCAGTCTATTATGGTCTGCAGTGTTGAAAGGTTTAAGAACCATAAGAACCACTGCTATATACTCTGACAGAAATGATCCAGGTCTAACAAAAACAACCAAAAATCTATGGAAAGAATATCTTAGAAGACAACTAAGCTAACCGTAGTTACGTATTATTACGTATCTTACGACAGCCAAATATAATATAAAGTATCTTACATGTACAAGACAACTGAGCTAATCGTAGTTACGTAATTATCACGTATCTTATGACAGTGAAATATGATATAGAATATCTTACATGTAGAAGAGACTGTGACTAAGCTAATCCTAGTAAAGAATTAATATGTATCTTATAACAGCCAAAACACATAAAAATCTTAAGAATAATCGGAAATAATCCCTCACACACGTAGACTATTGAAAATAGCAATGTATCTTATGACAGGCAAAAACAATGATATATACCATAAATATGAAAAAAATTAACCTAATCACCATAACACAAGTAAATGAATATCAAATCACTGATAAAAACCTACAATACAATATCTCATGAAACATCATAACCAACCTTTGGTAAACGCTATATTAGAATTAATTGCAAAAAGACGTACGGTATGTAGCCAAAAAAAAATCCTTCAGTGCAATATACTGTAGAAAATATATGAGTCAACGCCTATTACTAATGGTGGATATTGTATTTAGAGACAATAGCAGAAATGAAATATGTAGACAGTCCTTAAACAAGAGATCCTAGAAGGACTTTGACGTCCATCATCATTGGATCTTTGACAGACCTATGACAGACTGTTCTTTTCCCTTCTTACTCTAGGTTCTCTGTATGCCTTCAATTAATGGACCCTTTACTTTAAATTTTAGCCCCTTGGCGCTCCAATTTTTTCTAATCTGCTCCACAATGTGGCATGCTTAACAAGATCCCAAGAAACCTCCACGCAAGATTTGAGGAAGACCCCTTTAATACTTTCTCAGAAATGTGCTAAAAATGTCTCGCTAAAAAGGCCTCTTTTTAGAGACCATCTATCCTGCAATGTCAGATTTTCAGGACAGTACATACTATATCTAAATGAAAATTCACAGACAATTGTCCAAGTTGAAGTTTTTTTAAAAGTAGGTCAAACTCAAAGTCAAGATCACAAGGTCAAAGATTTTGGTACGCAATGAAAGGTCTTGTCATCAGGGAAACTTTTGAAATATAAAAGCCCTATCACTTATCATTCAAAAGTTATGGCCAAGGTTTAAGTTTTGTGGAAAAACGGACAGA
Source organism: Pinna nobilis (assembly GCA_016161895.1). NCBI lineage: Eukaryota > Metazoa > Mollusca > Bivalvia > Pterioida > Pinnidae > Pinna > Pinna nobilis. The sequence goes on from JACSZP010009996.1 coordinate 18,073, forward strand.
CAACCGGACAAGACAAAAACCAGTTTGCTCCATAATCTCCAAATTAATCCAGAACTATAAGTTCAAATGGTATGGAATGGTATCCCACTCAAGAATATTTCACTCATATGGAGAAGTCACTGGGTGGCAGTAAAGGGCTACAAATTTTGCCTATGCTCGGCAATGCTGGCCGTAGAGCAGGGAGGGTTCTGTAACGTGCCAACACCTACTGTGACACAGGACCTCGGTTTTTACTGTCTAATCCGAAAGACAGGGATGGCCAACCACTGAGTGGCGCTACGCAGCTAGAACTTGGATCTTTCGATTCGCAGTCGAACACGCTAACCACTCGGCCACAGAGGCCCCAAAGGCCCCAAAAGCTCCAATATCTTCTACATTGTATTAAGAGGGCATAAGTACAAATGGCAAACAGGATTTATTTTACAAGACATCTTCTATCGACTGTGGAACTTATTTCCCAAACATCTTGAATCATCTCCCCTTTATACCCCATATATTCATTTCTAAATTACATGATATCAGATAATTCAACTGTTCATCTGAGACAGTACATTAGAGACTTTTTTCAATGTTGTGACAAAATAATACATATACATGTATGTCAGCCTTAATTTAAGCCAATTATCATTGTTTTAGCCAATTTAAATAAAAAGTGGTTAAATTGCCCATCTACAATGGGATTCCTGGTTCTACAATAGAAGCCTTAATTTTCTCCCTGACTGGCAGATGATACAACAAAACAATAGAGGAATCTGACATACTCCATTTAAGCTACAATCTCCAGTTATAATCAACCAGTAGTAGACCTTATTTACTGCTAGCCATGAAATTGATTCCATAATTTGCTCACACATGAAATTGACAAGCAGAGAGCTCTAATTGTCAGTCTAACGGCTGCATATCCCTTGACGACATAGGATAGATAACTAAAAACATGAAGTCAAATATGAAAACAGTTTTTAATGAAATATATTATATGGTTGACTGGAACATCAGAATGCATGTAAAGCTAAATTGGTATTGATCAGCAAATGTCAGAACTATTTCTAGTTTCTACTCTACTCTCTATTCTACCCGCCAAGCTACATGGCGAGAAGGAATGTTGTTGTTGTTGCGCTGTTGTTTAACATCCCACTCAAGAATATTTCACTCATATGGAGATGTCACCATGTGCCGGTGAAGGGCGACAAATTTTGCCTGTGCTTGGCACTNNACGGGACTTCGGTTTTTACTGTCTCATCCGAATGACAGGGACGGCCAACGGAGTGGTGCTGCGGGAATTGAACCCCAGACCCCTTTCTACTTAAAGTTCATTATGTCCAATTGTACATCATAGATCTACACAACAAATGCAATCAGCTGACTTGATAACAAATCAATGTTATATACCTTAAGCAAACACTATGCAAGAAAAAAGGTTAAATTTAGAAAAGTAGGCCACATTACTGGGTCAAAGGTCATGATATAAAATAAATGTACTGATAACAAACAACCTATAGGTAAAGCGATTTGTTTCTGTTTCTCTTTGTTGCTGAGATTTTGCTTCAATCACAAACTCTGTCCAAAATGTTAAGGGACAGACTGACAGTTATTGCCAATTCATTGACAAGAATTACCTTGCAATCCAGCCAAAAACCCCAACAATTTGAGTATTTTGCTTAGCCACTGAAAATCAAAGGCACAGGAAAGGGGTACAGTGGAATCTGGAATAGTAAACCCCTTACAGACAGGTATATAAATAGCATTGCTTACTCTCTACTGAGATCAATCAAGTGCAAAGTCAATACAGTGTTTTCCATATTCCTAATTAGGGGGGTACCTTCAGATACTGGTCCTTTGTTGGCTTACAGGACTTAGTCTTCAGTACATTAGATAATTTTCACAGAAAATCCGTCACACCTAAGAAGGCTAGAGATTACTTATGAATCAGCAGGGCCTGGATTCAAATCTTAGCCTAGAGCAGCTGGCTTTCTCTGTCCTTCACCAGCATTCAATGACATCTTTATAAGAGCGAGAGATACTCAAGTGGGACAATCTTTCAATTGTTTGGAAACGTCAACAAATGACGGTGGAGAGCTAAAAAATTTGGCCCTTGCTTGACGCTTTTGGTAAATGAGTAGTGAGTTACCTTGACAGCACATACTGTGACATAGGACCTCAATATTTACTATATCACCTGACGGATAAGAAAAACCAAGAAATATATAAAACAAGTAAATGATCTGTCATTTTGTTTTGCTAATTTGTTAATGGATGGGTGACTGCCAAGCAAGCCTTAAGCACAATCTATACAATGTGTATACGTGTGACAGGAAAACAAAGGGCTATCTACAAGTTAGTTACAGGAATGAG
>JACSZP010009997.1:0-16254 GCA_016161895.1 Pinna nobilis
TGTCACCATTGTCCTCTGCGAAGTAAAGAAAAAAAAATAAGTTGAACAGCAACTGTTTCTGGATATGAATGTATAATATGATGATCAGAGAGTGATACGTGGATAGATACAAATGTAAACAATTGTTAAAGCATTCTTCTCCGTATTTAAAAAAGCTACATCACAGGTAATGAGAGAGAGAGAGAGAGAGAGAGAGAGAGAGAGAGAGAGAGTTAGTTAACGCAGCACAAACATTTGTGATCCACGACGAGGGTTAAAACATGTTTTCAAAATTTTATATAACTCTTACAAGCCTGGCATGCTTAATGTTTATATGCACGTAAATATCAAAACCTTGTAAGTTGAATTCGTTATCAAACAGATGCGAAAACGTCGATATTCAAAGTGAAATATTGTACAATTAGGTCATTACCAATTCGCACAATGCAGAATACCATCTTAAAAAAGAAGTTTCTCATCCTTTCTTGATTGATAGGATTTGTCATAGAAGCACTAGCCCTTTATCTACAGACATATTGAAACATGCTGTATTTTAAGATAAGAGAAATATGAACAGTCAGACGATAAATATGAAGATGCTTACTTACATTACATAAAATCAAAGAATTCACAAACTGCCGATTCCGAGGTCACATGTACATAACTATGATCTTTTATGCTGAAGTGCTTGTTTTAATATTGCTATGTTTAATTTTATTCATGTGTGTTAACAAGACCACATGGGTAGTAACATACAAAGCATGCACCAACCAGTTTTCTTAAATCGCCGCAATGCACAGACATACTTTTGAGGAGTAGAATATTACAAAACAATTCATTTTAAGACTTTTGTCAAAGAGGAATAACTCGCTGTTAATTGTCCTCTATTTTTCTCTCAATTGACATTTCAAATTGTTCTATTGTGCTATTTGAAGATATTTCGATTACATGGTAGCGTCATTGAATGAGGCCACCCGTGACCTAGAGATTATTTTGTTTGCCTTTTGATCTTAAGATCATGGGTTTGACTCCGAACCACGTTAAGGTTGGTTGTCCCTGTCTTCGGTTGAGAAAGTAAAAACCAAAGACCCGCGTCACAGTAGATGTCGGCACTTTAAAGAAGCCGCCCTGTTCCGACGACCGTAAATGCCGAGCATCTGCAAAATTTGTTCCCGTTCATCGGTAAACGGTTACAACTTAATACAAGTGAACAATTCATTATTGGAACGTAATAAATAATACAACTAACAAATATCATCGAATATCGGAGGTCAATGTTACGTGGTAAAAAAATAATAGTATTAAATGACGGTCTAAAGGCAAAATCATAGTTTTAAACGAAAGTACAAGTAACTATGTAATAACGCTGTAAAAGAAATGATGACTGTAATAACCTTAAGATATTTTCTCTACTTAAAATTTATTACAATGCAACAATCCATATTTGTGTAATGTATAGTTAATTAATGCAATGCCACTTCGGGTACTATTTACGCGTTAATGTAATGCCATATCGGGTTCGGCCTATCGTTCGACCCTTTTGTACCATGTGCTTTCCGGTTGAACGTGTGTCATCATTAAACTGCTGTTCTACGCACATGGAGAGTTTGAGTCTTTCATGGGAGTCTGCAGTATTATTGCTACATTGGCGTGGTGGCAGCAGGATTACCGAACCCTACTACACGAGACGTATTCCCTTGCAATAGCATGAGACTCATTTGCAGGTGAGCTGCATAAATAACTCCGCGTACCTGAATATTTTTTTACGGTAGCTATTATCCATTATTTTATACAGTGCAGCAGCTAAATCTCACTTTGAAGTCATACCCTGAGGATAAACCTGTCGCTAACAAGGCCCTTATTGCCACAAATAAAGTGACTGTTCGTTACTTTTTGAAAAGCGCCTCTAAAGCTCATAGCCTTCAAGGAAAATTAGAGCTCACCACGCAATCGACTTACCAGGCAGACGTGATATCCTTTACCGCGGAAGTCTTGGGGCGTGTAAAAAAACAATTGATTCTTGTTACCTCATACACAACCGCAATGCTCATTAAAAATAAGAGGGCAGATGCACTACGCAGTGCACGTCTTATGTAATAAATTGAAATGTATTCACTTGATGAACCTCTAGCATTTATTCGTGCTGATACTGCACCTGGTTTTCAGGCTTTTGCCGATGGCGAGTTGATGTCCGCAAATAGACTCTGTAAGAATCCCGTTGCTGAGCATGATGTCCAGGAACACATACTTCGCCCTGACTCAATGCGCGCGCCTACACATCTTTTTCTCTCGCATTTGTTGTTGTTTCTGTGAACAACAATGTCCGAAATCTGGTTTATCTGCCAGTGAAATGTGCAAAAAAAGAGTTCAATTCACCAATACCCGACTCTAATTTTCTGATTGCAAGGTTATTTCACAGAAGTATTCACTCCGAACAATGAACCATGTGAGCAGCGCAAAGTCTAAACCACCCTTGGCTGTCTTTCCTGTGAAGCAATTAATTAATGTAGGGGATCATGTTTACCTCTGTAAGGAAAGGAACATATATCGTATACCAGGGACGGCTACATCGTTGTTGCCACCAAGCTTCTGTGGTGCATGAGTAGAATATTTGGAATAATTCTGGGAATCAGCTTTGTAAGTCTTCTTACCGGATAAAGAAATTCCAATGCTACCTTGTACCTTCGCAAATATCTGATTGCCTTTCCATTCATACTGAGGATAGTACCTCCGATGAGAAGTCAGCATACTGATATGCATGAACCCTCTTCACAACAGTCTCCTCCCGAGTTACCAGACATACCACCCGAAATCATGATCCCTACAATGGAATCCCCCCAGTTTCTAACCCTCTTCAACATAAGGACTCCTCATATATTACGGAAACGTCTAGTATATCAGTTGCGTCCAATAGTGCCGACATCAGTAATAAGCCTAAACGGGGTGAACAACTTCCTGCCAAATCCCACGAATTGTTAATCTCATACTGTTTTAAGCCGAATGTGTAATGTATAATTTATTGTTAAATTACTTCGGGTACCATCTGCACGTCAGTGTAATGTAATGTCGGGTTCGGCCTATCGTTCGACCCAGTTGTACAATGTGCCATTATAAAGTAGCTGTTCTACCCACACGGAGGGTTTCAGTATTTATGGGAGTCTACAGTGATATCTGTATATCGGCGATGATGGTATTATTGATTATAGCAAGGATGATAACAACAATAACAAAAATTGCAAAAATTATTTTTATGATAGTGGTAAGATACTACATGTACTACTACTACCACCACCACCACCACGACTACTACTACTATTACTACTACAATGTACTACTAGTACTACTGATTATAATAATTATTAATAACAATTATTAACAACAATAAGTAAGTATTGAAATAATTTGTACCTATGCTATACTATCTAGTAATGTAATATTTAACTCAAAAATAAGCCGATTCCTTTTATTTTCAACATTAATTTTTTAATTACCCGAGGAATGATATACCTGCATAGCAACCCCAATCTTGAGCTTCTTGCTGTGATGATGATGCACCTAGATCTACATCAACAGTATTGGGAATTCTGGGTCTGCATAAAATATTTCTTGCAGTGTCTGATCCTAGTAAACTTTATCAGCTGAATCATAATTCAGATCAAAATTTGTCAATTTTCCTTAATTTATCACAAGTTGCTGATATCACACATATGGAGCCTCTAATATATTTACTGAAAATTGCTGCATTGTTGCAAATTGTTCATATATTTACTTGAGCCAGATGTTTACACCATCTCCTTGTATAATTTAGTTTAAAGTGATGAAATCTCCTTGAACACTAAATACATGCACTATAGATTCTATATTTGCATGTTTTTCTTTAAAAAAAAAAGAAAAAGAGAAAAGTAGTTCCAGCCTGGTTGTCAAGGAGCGTGTCCTTGAAAGCAAGTTATGTTATACAATAAAAAGAATGTCTCTCCAGCAGCATTGATCAATAAAACACAGGATTCATTATTGATTAAATGATTAATTTATTGAAAATAATAATAATGATAATAATAATAATAATCATCATCATCATCTTCATCATCATCATCATCATCATCATCATCTTTGCAACGGTTAATTCTAATAACAATAGTTATACTAAAACTACTCGTTTGTCATTGTTCCCGTTTCTCTCGCCTGTTTACTAAGTACAAACTTTAGTTGAAGAGGAAAAGCTGTGGTACAGGGAATAAACTGATTTATTAATTTGTTTTTTATTTCCGCTTGAATGTACCAAATTAAACACGGAAGGAAACAAACAAAAACGAGTCTTGTTAGAACATGTGAATATAGCATATGAAAATAACACATTATTTTGTTCAATATAATGGATTATTATCTTAATTTATTCTTCATTTTTCATGTTTCTCTCCAGTCGTCAGTTCTGAGTGATAGCCGAAGCTGTAATTCCAGGTAAACTTGTTCATTGCCTTTCGTACTAATTAAAGTTCTAAATGCATAGAATAAAACTACAAACCTAATGTACATTGAATGCTCTTTTTCCAGTTTATCGGAGTAGACATCGAATTTAGTGGTTAGGCGTTATTCTACCAGACACCGTTACATTCCAGATTTTAGTAGGTTGCAAATTTAAAGATACATATGTATTTTATTTTTATTTCCTTAAATAAACTGACCAAAATATCAGTTCTCTATTAAAAGCAACTTCGTATTTAATACATCCATCAGTACATAAATAATCATGCTTGGGCAATTTACACCGGCCGTTTTGCCACTAAGTATGGCAATCAAGTACTGACCTAGCTTGATATAAGAAATGAAAAACAAAACTGGCTAGGCTCAGCGTATTGATAAATTATGTGCACAAAGCATGCATTTATTCCAAGGTTGTAACAGTAAGAAAATGGACAAGACAATACATTACAAGACGATGATATTAAAAATGAGCTTAATCTATAACTAATCCGAGTTGAAATAAAATAGGTCAGACTTATTGCAAAAAATTGGAGTAATAATGTATTAATAACTCATGCAAAAGTCTCGTACACCACACTTGAACAGTATAAATATCTCAAATATTGGAATTTTACTGAGACCAGAACACCAAGAATGATGGTAAAGTTTTCTAACGATGAGAGTAAACGGTTGTGCTCTTTGTAATTTACCATCAATCTCAGCAACAAGGAACCAGACTAGATTAGGATCTTTAGTTGGTACAATTAACAATAACATAAAGAAAACCTACTGATTCACCTGAAATGAGGGTTTTTTATCAAGTATTTCTATATATGTAAGTTAATGAAACTAAATTTTAATGAGAGGCGTAGATACATGTACATGAATCAGTTGTCCTACCATCTTCCCCTTCCGGCACTGATTTTCAACAGTTGAAGCATTAAACTTCAAACGAAAAGATGACATTATTTCTGTGGTCCCATGCATAAATCTGTTAACCCACATTGCCATCAGAAGTTAAATATAGTTATCAGACCATGTGCCATTACAATCTACATCTACTGTAGAAATATGGTTCAAATAATCAGATTAGCTATGAAATTACATGCAATATTTAACCCCTATTACGTTATAAAAAATTACCATCGTACTTGTATTTAGCCCTCATTTTCTCTGTTTTACATAAATGTTGGTTATCAGCTTCTTGCATGGGACCACAGATTTATCTTTATCCTTAATAACAAATAAAACTGAGTATTGTGTATTTCTCTTCGTTTACTTTTTCGTGCCAATCATGCTATATTTACTATCATAATTGTTAAATTGCACTGGACAATTAAAATTGGACAAAACAAAGAGTACATTTTTGAATAATATTTACATTACTGTAATATTAAGTAAGAGTCTCTGTAATACCTTTATCATCAAATTTGACTCTTTAATTGAATATATACATGAGTCAGAAGCATTTTGTTTGTGTCAACAACTTTAGAATCTCACTCTATGTTATGCAGACAACACAGTAGTCAATACACTTGTTTTATTACATCTAGGTCTGTGACTTTTTATATTTATGACAGAAGGCCCTGTATTGAGTACACACAGGTTTTTGTGAATCTTGGATGATAAACATGTCACATGTATACCATGTAAAATTTTCCTTTAACTTCAAATGTCAGTTATATGCTGTTGTTATGCTACTGGTCTTGTAAATATATTCCCTTTCGGCGAAAATGTGCAAAAACAATTTGTCGAGATAAATATTATTCCATACATGCATAACACAGAAGTTCCCTTTTCCCATCCAAGTGCTTTTATTTCCTTTCATATCGTTTGGCATTTTTTCACACATTTACCAATAGGACTACTCTGCAACGTCTTTTCCTGTTTAATTAGCAGTATTTCGGAGTTTACGTCCCGGTTTGAATTTACAGTTTCCAATAATAGCTCAAATTTCAAAGTATATTTTTTTATACAAATTAAGGGGACATTTTTGTAAAAAAGGATATTTTTCAAGTAAAGTTTTATTTTCACTGCACTAGCCCTTTAATATCATAACATAGAGATGGGTCTACCGTGGCTCAGGGGATAGCGTGCTCGCATTGTGAGCCGAGTTGCGGTTTCCCTGCCTGTCCCTCTAATGCAACAGTAAAATCCGAGATCCTGTGTCACATGGACCGTTGTGTCCATAATAAAATAAATACAGATATAAGATACAGATACCTTAAAAATCCACAGGGTTAGAAATTCAAAAATAATACAACAGCAGCAGCTAAACATAAAATTAATCGACAAAAAATGGCAGAGAAAAACTTATTTCTGATAAGGTGCATTCAATATAACGCTTAACTGCACTTTCACCATAACAATCTCCTAATGTCTTTGACCACCCCGAAGACAGATCTCCTTCGACTGAAAAAAATCCCTATCTTTACTTTTCAAACAATCTAAAAAAAATTAGTTGTTTTCGATGATTTGTAATCTGCTTAATGAAAGTAAATACGGGCATAACATATTTTTCTTAGCTTTGCAAATCGACTCTTTCCAAAATCAAATAACTCTCCTGTGAGACTATATTAATTTTACATTTATATTAAGATCTATAAAATTATAGATACAATTAGACTAATTTTTCATCTTCACAGGATTTAAAATTTGAAATATGAAATTTGCACTTCCATATAATTAGAGAATGTAGCTGATAAAATACAAAAAATATGCATGCAATAGAAAGCTATCATCATTTAAAAATAAAATAAATACACGATAACAGGTTGTATTCATTTCCCGCCTTGTTAACAAACATGGCCGATGCCTTGTGATAAGGGCGAATTACGAGGACAAAACATGCCCAAAACGGACAATTAAATGTGATTTGACAATCGTTTATGTGTAAATCGCTTCATTATATCAATTCGGTCGTTATCCCGTGTACGACAAATTTTTGAATTTTCATCAGGATCAAATCTGAATCTCAAATATTTCTTACAATGCTTTGCTTTCAGCGGACAGTGTTGCTACGGCTTCAAGTTTGTTAATGGAGAATGTGTGGGTATGTATTTTTGTATAACTGCTTTTCTCATTTGTGTAGATCTCATTCCTTGACTTTGTTATTAAGGACAAATTATATATTGTACCTGAAAATGTATGATAATAATTAGCAAATTGGTATATGCATAAAACATTTTGTTTATAATTCATTTTATTTCGTTTGGTAAATTCTGTGATACAAAATAACTTTATTGGGCTTCCGTGACCGGATGGTTAGCGTGTTCGACTTTGAATCGAAGGGTTCGGGGTCCGATTCCCGCGTCGCCACGTACGGTTGACCGTCGCTGTCTTTCGGATGAGACAATTAAAACCGAGGTCCCATGTCACAGAAGGTGTTGGCACATTAAAGAATCCTTCCTGCTCTACGGCCAGCAGTGCAGGGCATAGGCAAAATTTATCGCCCTTCACCTGTCACTGTGACGTCTCCATATGCGTGAAATATTCTTGAGTGTGAGGCGTTAAATAACAATACAATACAACATTTGTGTCTGATGTGCACATTTTTATATCCGCTTTTTATGCCTCTTTGGATATCTATTACAGAATGTAGAAATGGATGGTTTGGAGTCAACTGCACTTTGCCATGTTCAGATGGATACTTCGGAAAGCAATGCAGCTCCCCATGTGAATGTCAACATGATCAAACATGTGATAGAGAACTTGGATGTGTTGATATCTCGACAAAAAGTAACCTTATACTTAAATTTATTTACCAAATTCTTAGTAAAAAATCTGAATGTAAAGTTTAGAATACTCATTTTGATTAGTAACTTTAATATTAACATCTGGTCTGATTGTATCTATGATTTGATCATTGCACAATTTCGAACATTAAAAATTTAGATTTTCCTCAAATAAAATAAAAAAAATGAATAGTTCTCGGATTGATTGTAAAATGAAATGCAATCGACCAAAATAAAAAGGTAATTTTTATGTTTGATGAAACTGTTGTTGCGTTGTTGTTTAACGTCCCACTCTAGAATATTTCACTCATATGGAGACGTCTCGATGAAACTCTCGCGGATTGTGTATGTATCGATCCTTATGATGCAATACTTAATGGCCAAATTCCCATAATCTTAAAAGTAAATTTAAGAATATCATTGTGATTACCAGCATGTAAATTTACGTCTAAACTAACAAAATTCTGACCATAGAAAGAACACTTTTCAATCTACATTTATCTATGGTGTTATGTAATTATTCATATCCAAATTTTGATTTTTTTTGTAAAGTGAACATAATTAGCCAACTGACCGCTACGAAGATCAATTATAATGTCAAGTGATCCATTGTGAAATGTGTCCGTAGTGATACAGTTCTTTCTTAGAAAGTAATGATATCGCATTTCTACGTTGCAGCAGGTATGATACAGTTTCATATCACATACCCGAGTTCTTGTATGTTGGAACTAGGGCATGTAATGTGACACCGTATAACCCCTGTGATAACGTAGATGGCGAATTTATCACCCTTATGAACATTATCATTGGCTAGTGAATTACAGCACCATGTCCCAATTTGTGATGTATTTCATTTCGCAAATCAAGCAGTGCACCAATGCAATGATCGAACCTCCCCTCTATGTTTATAAATTAGCTAAACAAGGTCCCCAAAAAGCTACCAAAGAATTTATATCTACTTCCTAAGACAAGCTAAATATTTAAGGCTAAGATGTGCGAAATATTTGCTATTCTCAGTGTACCTGTACTAACTCAGGCGATAGAGTAACCACTAAAACCTGGGTGAGTTAAGGTGATCCGGAAGGTAAGCATTTCCTGTTCAACGCGCGACACCCGTCGTTTCACACATTTTAGAATACATGTACAAGAATAAGTCACAATCATAGATGGTCATAAACAGGAAAATAGAATTGGGACTAGGAGAACTTATCCCTCATTATGCTTTTACAGGTAAAGCGTTTTATCAATCAGGCCATGATAGCACGCCGTGTCACTTATCATCGAATATGGGAATAAGTCACAATCAGTGATGGTCATAAAAAGAATAAAGGTGGGACGGGGTTAGGTATGTGACAAGGTGAACATATCCCAAATTAAAAACTGCGGGTGCCTCCGTGGCTGAGAGGTTAGAATGTTCGACTGCAAATAGAAAAATCCGGGTTCGAGCCGCGTCAGCGCCACTCCGCGGTTGGCCGTCCCTGTCTTTCCGACGAGAGAGTAAAAACTGAGGCCCCGTGTCACAGTAGGTGTTGGCACGTTAAAGAACATTCCCTGCTCTACGGCCAGCATTGCCGAGGATAGGTAAATCTGTAGCATTTCACCAGCACACAGTGACGTCTCCTTATGAGTGAAATATTATTGAGTAGGATGTTTAACAACAATACCATACCATACCATAAAAACTGTGACTCTACTTGTCGAATTTTAAGAAATTCTTACTTTAGATTAGTAAGTTATATAAACTTATATCCATTTATATTTAAAGTCATGATCACCATCTTGGTTGGTTGGCTGGGATGTCGGGGGGAAATTTGATCTGGGACCACCCAAGGACCATGCGGATCCCGTCTGTTTCAAAATTCCTCAGTTATTTCAGAACATACGATTTATGTAGTTTGTTAACGGCGACGAAGGACTCCAAGTAATGGCAAAAGCTCATATGACATTTCGGGTCAAGTTAATTAGAATACATACCGACACACTCTCCATTACGATACCCGAGAAAATAGCAACAACCACCGCTGCAAGGAAGATATTGAGTAGATATATTTTACATTGGAGACTAAAGTTTATTAGTTTAACAGACATTAATAGGAATGTTTCCCGTGCCGATCTAGGGGGTTTCATGGTTGCAATAATCCGTGTAATTGTGATAAAATACGAGTAATGTTGAGAAGAATATGAGTACTACATTGCATTATTTTTAGGCAAATTTATATTCAATTATTTAATGCTCCTGTAATATTTCAAAAACATGATGCTGATATACGTACATGCATCCTAGTAATCAGATGAGATCGTGCCTTAAATGTCCTGTACGATTTTAGAAATATAGAATTATAAGCCCATGATATCTAACATACATGTTCTTGATGCAGTTTATCTGACCGCCATATATCATGTTAAGGTTTTGTGTGTTAGGCCTGCACATCAAACGCTTACGTATTGAATACCGGGCGAAAATACTTTTACACCACCTCTTCTCACAATCCTTTTTTTCAACCATTCGCAAGAAAAAACTTACTTAATTCAGTAGGATTATATCATATTATACCGTTTGAACGTTTACATTAGTGTGACATTTTGATATAAAAAGGAGCCTGTTGCATTTTATTCAATGCAAATTATTTAGAGCCATTTTTTCTTTCTTTTCTTGGTTTTATCTCCATATTATTCAGTTGTGATTTGCCACAATTTATGATAGTACAATTAGAAATGGCATTGCATGAAAATCGATGAAGGCCTACTTAGCTAATATACATATATTTGATAAGAGGCGTTCTATAAAAAGCGTCATGCAGATAACATTAACAAAACGAAGAACTAAACAGGGATTGGAAATATTCTAATTGACTAGAAGTTGGCTACTTCATTGCGACACTGCATCATTCTCTAGAAGTCTGTAATTAGTGCAGCTGACAGATTTTGTCATACACTGATCCCTTTGAGCTCTATTGCCCAAATTTCAGAGCACAGCACAAAATTAGAAGCCCTTCAAGGACAGGGGATTTTGTGGTTTTTATTTCAAGTATATGTCTTACTAGGACCAATGCAATTTTGTCACTTAAATTGAATGGCATTAATTTTATTTCCCAATGCCTTGGTATTTCGATACATTATAAAAATAATAATAACCCCCATTAATCACAACCACACTAGTTAACCATCACATTACAATTATAAAAGGGAAGTATCAAACTGTTAGATCTAAATGTATATGTAAATGTTGATCTTAATGCATTATTATACAAGACATATTCGTCTTGTTCATAGATGAAGTTTTACATCGACAATATACATTTTTGAAGCATATATATCATAGTCCTGAATGTGTTGTTTATGAGCATACCAGGTTTTCGATCTCACTTAGTTAACAACAACCATTTACAATGTGAATGATTATTTTTTTCTTCTAAACTTTAAAAGGGTGTATTTTGCATATTTTCTTTGTATGCAATTTTTCAGGTGATGCAAACTCTCAAGGGGGTAGGTTATTTACTATCAAGGAGGTTCAAACTTCATCTGAGGGCAGCACTTCTACAGGACCAAAGTCAACAAACCATCCACTAGGAATCTATTTACTAGTTATTTTTGGTATTGTAGGACTAGTTTTACTCTGCTTGGCGATCATCTTTGGAATTGTATACGTCGTGATTAAAAAGAGGTATGTTGGCCTTTTGGTTTTTTATTGTTTACTTTTCAAATAAATTTTCACATTCCATTCTGTAACTGTTATCAAATGAAATACTTTCATACGTATAGGTTGAAATGACATGATTCGGCTAAAAGTAAGTTATTTGGAGAGAAACTTCAATTACATGTAGATTGTAATTGTATATATATATTGTTATTGTTGTTGCGTTGTTGTTTAACGTCCCACTCAAGAATATTTCACTCATATGGAGACGTCACCATGTGCCGGTGAAGGGCGACAAATTTTGCCTATACTCGGCACTGCTGGCCATAGAGCAGGGAGGGTTCTTTAACGTGCCAGCAGCTACTGTGACACAGGACCTCGGTTTCTACTGTCTCATCCGAAAGACAGGGACAGCCAACCGCGGAGTGGCGCTGCGGGAATCGAACCCCAGACCCCTGAGCTCGAAGTCGAACACGCTAAAGACTCCGCCACAGAGGCCCATATATAAAATATTAGACCCGGAAATCCACGAGTACCAGTTAAATAGAGTTTTCGATAAGAAGATATTTCATAACGATTTCCTAATGTAATAGAAAAAGAATGCAAACCCCAGAAACATATATTTCAACCCAGGTATTTGATAGTTCTCCGTAATTATCTCTCAGTTAAAAGGTCGGTCTTTGCAAGTATCAGCGAAATGATTTATGTAACATCTGTCTCAAACTTTTTTACACACTCCAATTTTATTCAATGGAATCTAGTATAACGGGCAAGGCATGTAAGATATTTTTTCAGAATATACGAAATGAATTTGCAATGTTCTCATTTGTAGGGAAAACAATATAGTTACAGTAGCCATTGAAAGCATACAAAGTAAGTATATTTAAAAGGATGAATTGAAGTAAATAGAAAATAAACCGTCACAAAATAAATGTGTTTCCGAAACTAGATTCATCTTATCTATGAAATGATGTCTATTAATCACGTCACTGATAAATTTTTCTTAGATCTCTCTGAGGGAAGGGACGAGCAAATCACAAATGGTTCGCAAAGGCTAGCATTTAACATGTAATTAGAGATTAGTATAAGTACCATGTACAGGTTGCTCGGCTGGGACATTAACAACCAAGGCGCACTATGATTAGACGCGAGCTAGAAACAAACTTTGAATCTCTTTATAGGTAGAAGATGAGTACTCGATAATTAATTGTATGCAAAAGAATAGAAAAAAGAACAGGTTAATTATTTCCCGTTTAGTTCTGAGTTTCATGAAGAAAAATATTTCATTATTCTACTGACGGATATGTTATGAATTGCCGAAGGAACAGAGTTAAAGTAATATTTTTATTTTTTACTATAGGTGAAACAGCTCACATTCTACATTCAATCAGACCCCGTTTATTTAATTACTTAATTCATTTAGCGCATTTTTTTTAGAACTTAACTTCTAAGAAATGGAAAATACATCTCCGTTCATAAAAGAAATTAGTACATTGCACCTGAAAGCATAAACGAAATGTACATTTCAGTCATTTACATTTGATATTTAACTTTCCATCTTAGATGTACAAGGTCTGGATATGGATTTACAGGACATAAACGAATCAGTGAGTGACCGTGCAAATCAATGTGCATACGAATTGGTGTATGAAGAAATCCATGAGAATGATGAAGGTGAGGGTGACAAATGTACAAATGCCTATAATGAATCGTTTAATTCAATGTTTTTTTTTCAGCGAGAAGTAATTGTGTTATCCCTGCTGTTTAGTTATATTGAACAGCCGGAAGTGTGACAGCACATTTCCACTTTCAAGTGAACATACAGCAAATCGAGATAACATACTGTCTGGCTAAATTTTTTTTTTACACCGGATGATAATTCAAGGAGAATATTTTATTGCAGACTTATATAAAAAGAAGTGGTGAAATGTTTTAAAGATATTTTTGTTTCGCTTTTGACGAAATGCTGTCAACTTATACAGAATGAGTAAAAAATACATTCTTAACAATAAAATGATTTACATTATTTTTGCATCCCACAGAGTTGCTTAGATTTGATTGTTTTTCAAAGGAGGCTGTTAATACTCCCTTAGGTCTCACTACAAAGTTAACAGGAAGTGGCCCCTGTCCCAGAGAAATAGCTAAAATGCTTGAATCTAATGAAAGAGGAGTGACAATTGATGTATGTAAGCTATGAGAGAGGTAACATATGATTTAGAAAGCTCGATTTCAGTAGATTTTGAAAACATTTGGGAATACACAGTTTGGAGGAGCGATATAGTGCAACAGCACCCAATAAAGTGGCAGGGGGAATCCCCACACTCAGAAAACAGTCATGATGCAAAGCACATTATTTCTTGATACCAGTCGTTCAGTGAGAATTTGCAAAAAAAAAAAAACATCAGAAAAAAAACATTTTTTACAGAAAAGTCAGAGGATTTCCTTTCCTTTCAAATGAGCCATAGCTTGTGAACAGATCTACCCATGTATGTTCGGGTTGGACTTCTGACCACTGACTATTCAAAACAGGACTCAATGGGTGCTTGTTACTGTGTAGTGGGACCTGAAAACATTTTAGCTTGCATCCCTCGATAAGGCCCTGCTGATGTAGAAAAAACACATTTCCTCTCATGGAATTGCCTAGAATTACATGTATTTATTGTAAAATTGAACGCGAAAAGGATAATCTTAATAAATTCATCCTACTAAGCCCTTTTTGGTGCATCTAGCATATGGTAGGGGGTAAAATATTGTCGATTTAACCTCGTCCAATCTGTGGTGGCTAGTCTAACTCATGTTTCAAGGTGAAATTCAGAACAAATGTGCACAAATGCACTACGTATCAGTCATTTTTATCATTATTTAAAATTTTATGCATTTTCCCCACTGGAACCTAAATTATTAGATGAAAGCAATGCTTATATGTCTGATAATATAAATCAGCAAAGCTAAAGTAGCTGAAATGACTGACGTCGACATTTTGAGGATTTCCATGTCGGCAACGTCTTTTTAACAGTGGCATTGCTACTCAACGTCAAGTGTTTCCTTAGCAACCAAGCATTCACGTTGTTTGTATGATGCTATAGATTTCATTTAAGATATTGTGTAACATTTGAAAATTTAATTTTTTTTCTTAAGTTCTCACTACACTGCTTACAGGAGGGGGCCCCTGTCTAAGATAGTGCATGAAAGATAGCTAAAATGCTTGAATTTAATTAAAGTGGAGAGAAAACTGATGTGTGCAAGCCATGAGAAAGGTAAAATATGCTTGAAGCTGGATTTCAGTAGAATTTGAAAACATTTGGGAATATACAGTAATATTTGGAGTAGTGATATAGTGCAACAGTACTAAGTGAAGTGGCAGGAGGAACCTCAATACTCAGAAAATAGTCATGATCGGGACCAAATGAGTTCTTGATACTAGTCGTTCATTGAGAATTTGCTTAAAAATAAAACGGGAAACACTCCTTTATTTTTAAACAGGAAAATCAGTAGAGGATTTCTTTTCAGATGAGCCGTAGCTTATAAACCGTTACATTTTCAGGGTGGACGTTTGACCTTTAACAATTTAATATAGGAGTCAGTGGGCGCTTGTAACTGTATAGTGAGACCTTAGACCGACCTTTCATAAGGATATAGCGTTTCTCTCAAATTTGAAAATGAAATAATCAATTCAACATTCAAAAGCAAAACACACATACACAACACACACATGCACGAATTTTCAGCATTCTTAATTAAAGCAAAGTTACATACATATTCCCTTTGCATTTTTACGTAATTGATGTAAAGGAATAGATGAAATTGATCCATACAATGAGCATGTGCTATCTCAGCGTTGTCACAACATAAACTAATATTTTACTCGTGTAAATCGGGTAAAAGTACATTCGTAGGGTTCGTTTGACTTACTGTATTAATTTTTAATTAACTAATCGCAAGTGACTGTGATTTGTGGTTGAAGAGTTAATGAAAATAGATATATGCAATTTTGATGTTCGAGATTTTGAGGTTTGGTTTAATCATATTATGAAGTAAAAAATTCTGATCCTTTGAGAAACTTCGTGAAACATCGCTATTCGAGCCAAACCTTGGGTAGCTTTGTGGAATTTCTTTATTTTTTAAATTCAGTCTAACATTACGCCCAAGAATATTCAGGTTTGTATGTATGTATGTATGTATGTATGCATGTATGTATGTATGTATTGTTTTGTTATTCTTAAACGTAAAAAAAAAAATCCCCTTATATGGATATGTTGCCAAATTGCGCCCCAGGTTGTACATTTAGTGTAAAGGTTTTCCCTCGTATTATTTATAACAACTTCTTTACCTTGCAGATGATGTACATATGGAATGCGCAAGGCGAGGAATGATGCTACCATCCCTCGAGCCAAATGTGGATGAACATATGCCAGAGCATGAATATACAGACATTATTGATGT
>JACSZP010009998.1:0-12500 GCA_016161895.1 Pinna nobilis
ACATCAATAATGTCTGTATATTCATGCTCTGGCATATGTTCATCCACATATGGCTCGAGGGATGGTAGCATCATTCCTCGCCTTGCGCATTCCATATGTACATCATCTGCAAGGTAAAGAAGTTGTTATAAATAATACGAGGGAAAACCTTTACACTAAATGTACAACCTGGGACGCAATTTGGCAACATATCCATATAAGGGGATATTTTTTTAGGTTTAAGAATAACAAAACAATACATACATACATACATACATACATACATACAAACCTGAATATTCTTGGGCGTAATGTTAGACTGAATTTAAAAAACAAAGAAATTCCACAAAGCTACCCAAGATTTGGCTCGAATAGCGATGTTTCACGAAGTTTCTCAAAGGATCAGAATTTTTTACTTCATAATATTATTAAACCAAACATCAAAATCTCGAACATCAAAATTGCATATATCTATTTTCATTAACTCTTCAACCACAAATCACAGTCACTTGCGATTAGTTGATTAAAAATTAATACAGTAAGTCAAACGAACCCTACGAATTTACTTTTACCCGATTTACACGAGTAAAATATTAGTTTATGTTGTGACAACGTTGAGATAGCACATGCTCATTGTATGGATCAATTTCATCTATTCCTTTACATCAATTACGTAAAAATGCAAAGGGAATATGTATGTAACTTTGCTTTAATTCAGAATGCTGAAAATTCGTGCGTGTGTGTGTTGTGTATGTGTGTTTTGCTTTTGAATGTTGAATTGATTATTTCATTTTCAAATTTGAGAGAAACGCTATATCCTTATGAAAGGTCGGTCTAAGGTCTCACTATACAGTTACAAGCGCCCACTGACTCCTATATTAAATTGTTAAAGGTCAAACGTCCACCCTGAAAATGTAACGGTTTATAAGCTATGGCTCATCTGAAAAGAAATCCTCTACTGATTTTCCTGTTTAAAAATAAAGGAGTGTTTCCCGTTTTATTTTTAAGCAAATTCTCAATGAACGACTAGTACCAAGAACTCATATGGTCCCGATCATGACTATTTTCTACGTATTGGGATTCCTCCTGCCACTTCAATTAGTACTGTTGCACTATATCACTACTCCAAATATAACTGTACATTCCCAAATGTTTTCAAATTCTACTGAAATCCAGCTTCAATCATATTTTACCTTTCTCATGGCTTGCACACATCAGTTTTCTCTCCACTTTAATTAAATTCAAGCATTTTAGCTATCTTTCATGCACTATCTTAGACAGGTGTAGTGTAGTGAGAACTTAAGAAAAAATTTTAAATTTTCAAATGTTACACAATATCTTTAATGAAATCTATAGCATCATACAAACAACGTGAATGCTTGGTTGCTAAGGAAACACTTGACGTTGAGTGGCAATGCCATTGTTAAAAAGACGTTGACGACATGGACATCCTCAAAATGTCGACGTCAGTCATTTCAGCTATTTCAGCTTTGCTGATTTACATTATCAGACATATAAGCATTGCTTTCATCTAATAATTAAGGTTCCACTGGGGAAAATGCATAAAATTTTAAATAATGATAAAAATGACTGATACTAAGTGCATTTTTGCACATTTGTTCTGAATTTCACCTTGAAACATGAGTTAGACTAGCCACCACAGATTGGACGAGGTTAAACCGACAATATTTTACCCCCTACTATATGCTAGATGCACCAAAAAGGGCTTAATAAGATGAATTTATGAAGATTATCCTTTTCGCGTTCAATTTTACAATAGATATATGTAATTCCAGGCAATTCCATGAGAAGAAATGTGTTTTTTCTACATCAGCAGGGCCTTATCGAGGGATGCAAGCTAAAATGTTTTCAGGTCCCACTACACAGTAACAAGCACCCATTGAGTCCTGTTTTGAATAGTCAACGGTCAAAAGTCCAACCCGAACATACATGGGTTGATCTGTTCACAAGCTATGGCTCATTTGAAAGGAAAGGAAATCCTCTACTGACTTTTCTGTAAAAAATGGTTTTTTTCTGTTGATTTTTTTTTTTGCAAATTCTCACTGAACGACTGGTATCAAGAAATAATGTGCTTTGCATCATGACTGTTTTCTGAGTGTGGGGATTCCCCCTGCCACTTTATTGGGTGCTGTTGCACTATATCGCTCCTCCAAACTGTGTATTCCCAAATGTTTTCAAATTCTACTGAAATCGAGCTTTTTAAATCATATGTTACCTTTCTAATAGCTTACATACATCAATTGTCACCCCTCTTTGATTAGATTCAAGCATTTTAGCTATATCTCTGGGACAGGGGCCACTTCCTGTTAACTTTGTAGTGAGACCTAAGGGAGTCTTAATAGCCTCCTTTGAAAAAACAATCAAATCTAAGCAACTCTGTGGAGTGCAAAAAGGATGTAAATCATATCATTGTTAAGAATGTAATGTTTACTCATTCTGTATAAGTTGACAGCATTTCGTCAAAAGCGAAAAAAAATATCTTTAAAACATTTCACCACTTCTTTTTATATAAGTCTGCAATAAAATATTCTCCTTGAATTATCATCCGGTGTAAAAAAAAAATTTAGCCAGACAGTATGTTATCTCGATTTGCTGTATGTTCACTTTAAAGTGGAAATGTGCTGTCCCACTTCCGGCTGTTCAATATAACCAATCAGCAGGGATAACACAATTACTTCTCGCTGAAAAAAAAACATTGAATTAAACGATTCATTATAGACATTTGTACATTTGTTACCCTCACCTTCATCATTCTCATGGATTTCTTCATACACCAATTCGTATGCACATTGATTTGCACGGTCACTCACTGATTCGTTTATGTCCTGTAAATCCATATCAAGACCTTGTACATCTAAGATGGAAAGTTAAATATCAAATGTAAATGACTGAAATGTACATTTCGTTGATGCTTTCAGGTGCAATGTACTAATTTCTTTTATGAACGGAGATGTATTTTCCATTTCTTAGAAGTTAAGTTCTAAAACAAATGCACGAAATGAATTAAGTAATTAAATAAACGGGGTCTGAATAAATGTAGAATGTGAGCTGTTTCGTCTATAGTAAAAAATAAATATTTTACTTTAACTCTGTTCCTTTGGCAATTCATAAGATATCCGTCAGTAGAATAATGATATATTTTTCTTCATGAAACTAAGAAATAAACAGGTAATAATTTACCTGTTTTTTCTATTCTTTTGCATATAATTAATTATCGAGTACTCATCTTCTACCTATAAAGATATTCAAAGTTTGTTTCTAGCTCGTGTCTAAACATTGTGCGCCTTGCTTGTTAATATCCCAGCCGAGCAATCTGTACATTGTACTTATACTAAACTCTAAATACATGTTAAATGCTAGCCTTTGCGAACCATTTGTGATTTGCTCGACCCGAATTTTAATGTCTCTACTCTCAGAAATATCTAAGAAAAATTTATCAACGACGTGATTAATAGATATTTTTTCATAGATAAGATAAATCTAGTTTCGGAAACACATCTGTTTTGTGCCGGTTTATTTTTATTTACTGCAATTCATCCCTTTAAATATACTTACTTTGTATGCTCTCAATGGCTACTGTAACTATATTGTTTTCCCTACAAATGAGAACATTGCAAATTCATTTCGTTTACTCTGAAAAAAATATCGTACATGCCCTGTCCGTTTTACTAGATTTCACTGAATAAAATTGGAGTGTGTAAAAAGGTTTGAGGTAGGTGTTACATAAATCATTTCGCTGATACTTGCAAAGAACGACGTTTTAACTGAAAGAAAGTTACGGAAAACTATCAAATACCTGGGTTGAAATATATGTTTCTGGGGTTTGTTTTCTATTTCTATTACATTAGAAAATCGTTATGAAGTATCTTCTCATCGAATACTCTATTAAACTGGTACTCATTGATTTCCGGGTCTAATATTTTATTTACAGTAATATGAAATATTACAAGTCCCTCCCGGCTTGGGAAGTACTGTTTCCTCTCTGTCTGTCCATGCAAGCATGTATCAGTCTGTCTATACATGTTTGGTTTCCACGACCTAGTTTCGTTGCACCAGGACATTTTTTACACTCACACACATAATACATATATATATATATATATATATATATTGCTTATAGATCTAATTGAAGGTTCTCTCCAAATAACCCACTTTTAGCCGAATCATGACATTTTAACCTATACGTATGAAAGTATTTCATTTTATAACAGTTACAGAATGGAATGTGAAAATCTATTTGAAAAGTAAACAATAAAAAAGGCCAACATACCTCTTTTTAATCGCGACGTATACAATTGCAAAGATAATCGCCAAGCAGAGTGAAACTAGTCCTACTATACCAAAAATAACTAGTAAATATATTCCTAGGGTTTGGTTTGTTGACTTTGTTCCTGTAGAAGTGCTGCCTTCAGATGAAGTTTGAACCTCCTTGGTATTAAATATCCTACCCCCTTGAGAGTTTGCATCACCTGAAAAATTTCATACAAACAAAATATGTGTTTCATTTCACATTCGTTTTGGTTGTCATCGATACCCTTTTAAAGTTTAGAAAAAAATTAATCATTCACAATTGTAAATGGTTGTTGTTAACTAAGTAAGATCGAAAAACCTGGTTAGCTCATAAACAACGCATTCAGGACAATGATATATATGCCTCAAAAATGTATATTGTCAATGTAAAACTTCACCTATGAACAAGACGAATATGTCTTGTATAATAATTCATTAACATCAACATTTACATATACATTTAGATCTAACAGTTTGATACTTCCCTTTTAAAATTGTAATGTGATGGTAAACTAGTGTGATTGTGATTAATGTTTTTTTTTTATTATTTTCATAATGTATCGAATTTACAAGGCATTGGGAAATGAAATTAATGCCATTCAATTTAAGTGACAAAATTGCATTGGTCCTAGTAAGACATATACTTGAAATAAAAACC
The DNA here is from genome assembly GCA_016161895.1 of Pinna nobilis. Lineage (NCBI taxonomy): Eukaryota > Metazoa > Mollusca > Bivalvia > Pterioida > Pinnidae > Pinna > Pinna nobilis. The sequence continues at coordinate 4,949 of JACSZP010009998.1, forward strand.
ACAAAATCCCCTGTCCTTGAAGGGCTTCTAATTTTGTGCTGTGCTCTGAAATTTGGGCAATAGAGCACAAAGGGATCGATGTATGACAAAATATGTCAGCTACACTAATTACAGACTTCTAGAGAATGATGCAGTGTCGCAATGAAGTAGCCAACTTCTAGTCAATTATAATATTTCCAATCCCTGTTTAGTCCTTCGTTTTGTTAATGTTATCTGCATGACGCTTTTTTAGAATTCCTCTTACCAAATATATGTATATTAGCTAAGTAGGCCTTCATAGATTTTCATGAAATGCCATTTCTAATTGTGCTATCATAAATTGTGGCAAATCACAACTGAATAATATGGAGATAAAACCAAGAAAAGAAAGAAAAAAATGGCTCTAAATAATTTGCATCGAATAAAATGCAACAGGCTCCTTTTTAAATCCAAATGTCACACTAATGTAAACGTTCAAACGGTTTAATATTATATAATCCTACTGAATTAAGTAAGTTTTTTCTTGCGAATGGTTGAAAAAAAGGATTGTCAGAAGAGGTGGTGTAAAAGTATTTTCGCCCGGTATTCAATACGTAAGCGTTTGATGTGCAGGCCTAACACACAAAACCTTAACATGAGATATGGCGGTCAGATTAACTGCTTCAAGAACATGTATGTTAAATATAATGGGCTTATAATTCTATATTTCTAAAATTGTTCAGGACATTTACGGCACGATCATCTGATTACTAGGATACATGTACGTATATTTGCATCATGTTTTTGAAATATTACAGGAGCATTAAATAAATGAATATAAATTTGCCTAAAAACAATGCAATGTAGTACTCATATTCTTCTCAACATTACTCGTATTTTATCACAATTACACGGATTATTGCAACCATGAAACCCCCTAGATCCGCACGGGAAACATTCCTATTAATGCCTGTTAAACTAATAAACTTTAGTCTCCAATGTAAAATATATCTACTCAATATCTTCCTTGCAGCGGTGGTTGTTGCTATTGTCTCGGGTATCGTAATGGAGAGTGTGTCGGTATGTATTTTAATTAACTTGACCCGAAATGTCATATGAGCTTTTGTCATTACTTGGAGTCCTTCGTCGCCGTTAACAAACTACATAAATCGTATGTTCTGAAATAACTGAGGAATTTTGAAACAGACCCGATCCGCATAGTCCTTTGGTGGTCCCAGTTCAAATTTTCTCCCGACATCCCAGCCCACCACCCAAGATGGTGATCGTGACTTTAAACATAAATGGATATAAGTTTATATAACTTACTAATCTAAAGTAAGAATTTCTTAAAATTTGACAAGTAGAGTCGCAGTTTTTATGGTATGGTATGGTATTGTTGTTAAACATCCTATTCAATAATATTTCACTCATAAGGAGACGTCACTGTGTGCTGGTGAAATGCTACAGATTTTGCCTATCCTCGGCAATGCTGGCCGTAGAGCAGGGAATGTTCTTTAACGTGCCAACACCTACTGTGACACGGGGTCTCAGTCTTTACTCTCTCGTCGGAAAGACAGGGACGGCCAACCGCGGAGTGGCGCTGACGCGGCTCGAACCCGGATTTTTCGATTTGCAGTCGAACATTCTAACCTCTGGGCCACGGAGGCCCCCCGCAGTTTTTAATTTGGGATATGTTCACCTTGTCACATACCTAACCCCGTCCAACCTTTATTCTTTTTATGACCATCACTGATTGTGACTTATTCCCGTATTCGATGATAAGTGACACGGCGTGCTATCATGGCCTGATTGATAAAACGCTTTACCTGTAAAAGCATAATGAGGGATAAGTTCTCCTAGTCCCAATTCTATTTTCCTGTTTATGACCATCTACGATTGTGACTTATTCTTGTACATGTATTCTAAAATGTGTGAAACGACGGGTGTCGCGCGTTGAACAGGAAATGCTTACCTTCCGGAGCACCTTAACTCACCCCGGTTTTAGTGGTTACTCTATCGCCTGATTTAGTACAGGTACACTGAGAATAGCAAATATGTCGCACATCTTACCCTTAAATATTTAGCTTGTCTCAGGAAATAGATATAAAGTTCTTTGGTAGCTTTTTTTGGGACCTTGTTTAGCTAATTTATAAACATAGAGGGGAGGTTCGATCATTGCATTGGTGCACTGCGTGATTTGCGAAATGAAATACATCACAAACTTGGGGCATGGTGCTGTAATTCACTAGCCAATGATAATGTTCAGAAGGGTGATAAATTCGCCATCTACGTTATCACTGGGGTTATACGGTGTCACATTACATGCCCTAGTTCCAACATACAGAAATTCGGGTATGTGATATGAAACTGTATCATACATGCGGCAACGTAAATATGCGATATCATTACTTTCTAAGAAAGAACTTTATCACTACGAACACAAATCACAATGGATCGCTTGACATTATAATTGATCTTCGTAGCGGTCAGTTTGCTAATTATGTTCACTTTACAAAAAAATCAAAATTTAGATATTAATAATTACATATCACCATAGATAACTGTAGATTGAAAAGTGTTGAGACTTTTCTATGGTCAGGATTTTGTTAGTTTAGACGTAGATTTACATGCTGGTAATCACAATGATATTCTTAAATTTACTTTTAAGATTATGGGAATTCGGCCATTAAGTATTGCATCATAAGGATCGATACATACACAATCCGCGAGAGTTTCATCGAGACGTCTCCATATGAGTGAAATATTCTTGAGTTGGACGTTAAACAACAACGCAACAACAGTTTCATCAAACATACAAATTACCTTTTTATTTTGGTCGATTGCATCTCATTTTACAATCAATCTGAGAACTATTCATTTTTTTATTTTATTTGAGGAAAATCTAAATTTTTAATGTTCGAAATTGTGCAATGATCAAATCGTAGATACAATCAGACCAGATGTTAATATTAAAGTTACTAATCAAAATGAGTATTCTAAACTTTACATTCAGATTTTTACTAAGAATTTGGTAAATAAATTTAAGTATAAGCTTACTTATTGTCGAGATATCAACACATCCAAGTTCTCTATCACATATTTGATCATGTTGACATTCACATGGGGAGCCGCATTGCTTTCCGAAGTATCCATCTGAACATGGCAAAGTGCAGTTGACTCCAAACCATCCATTTCTACATTCTGTAATAGATATTCGAGAGTTCTAGAATTCCAAAAGAGGCATAAAAAGCGGATATAAAAATGTGCACATCAGATACAAATTCTGTATTGTATTGTTATTTAACGCCTCACACTCAATAATATTTCACGTATATGGAGACGTCACAATGACAGGTGAAGGGCGACAAATTTTGCCTATGCCCTGCACTGCTGGCCGTAGAGCAGGAAGGACTCTTTAATGTGCCAACACCTTCTGTGACATGGGACCTCGGTTTTTATTGTCTCATCCGAAAGACAGCGACGGTCAACCGTACGTGGCGACGCGGGAATCGCACCCCGAACCCTTCGATTCAAAGTCAAACACGCTAACCATCCGGCCACGGAAGCCCAATAAAGTTATTTTGTATCGTAGAATTTACCAAACGAAATAAAATGCATTATAAACAAAATGGTTTATGCATATACCAATTTGCTAATTATTATCATACATTTTCTTGTACAATATATAATTTGTCCTTAATAACAAAGTCAAGGAATGAGATCTACACAAATGAGAAAAGCAGTTATACAAAAATACATACCCACACATTCTCCATTAAGAAACTTGAAGCCGTAGCAACATTGTCCGCTGAAAGCAAAGCATTGTAAGAAATATTTGAGATTCAGGTTTGATCCTGATGAAAATTCAAAAATTTGTCGTACACGGGATAACGACCGAATGGATATAATGAAGCGATTTACACATAAACGATTGTCAAATCACATTTAATTGTCCGTTTTGGGCATGTTTTGTCCTCGTAATTCGCCCTTATCACAAGGCATCGGTCATATTTGTTAACATGGCGGGAAATGAATACAACCTGTTATCGTGTATTTCTTTTATTTTTAAATGATGATATCTTTCTATTGCATGCATATTTTTTTGTATTTTATCAGCTACATTCTCTAATTATATGGAAGTGCAAATGTCATATTTCAATTTTTAGATCCTGTGAAGATGAAAAATTAGTCTAATTGTATCTATAATTTTATAGATCTTAATATAAATGTAAAATTAATATAGTCTCTTAGGAGAGTTATTTGATTTACGAAAGAGTCGATTCGCAAAGCTAAGAAAACTATGTTATGCCCGTATTTACTTTCATTAAGCAGATTACAAATCATCGAAAACAACTAATTTTTTTAGATTGTTTGAAAAGTAAAGATGGGGATTTTTTTCAGTCGAAGGAGATCTGTCTCCGGGGTGGTCAAAGACATTAGGAGATTGTTATGGTGAAAGTGCAATTAAGCGTTATATTGAAGGCACCTTATCAGAAATAAGTTTTTCTCTGCCATTTTTTGTCGATTAATTTTATGTTTAGCTGCTGCTGTTGTATTATTTTTTATTTCTAACTCTGTGGATTTTTAAGGTAGCTACACCTCTTGTGACACAGGATCTCGGATTTTACTGTTGCATTAGAGGGACAGGCAGGGAAACCGCAACTCGGCTCAAAATGCGAGCACGCTATCCCCTGAGCCACGGTAGACCCATTTCTATGTTATGATATTAAAGGGCTAGTGCAGTGAAAATAAAACTTTACGTGACAAAATATCCTTTTTTACAAAAATGTCCCCTTAATTTGTATGAAAAAATATACTTCGAAATTTGAGCTACTTCGGAAAACTGTAAAATCACACCTGGACTTAAACTCCGAAATACTGCTAATTAAACAGGAAAAGACGTTGCACAGTAGTCCTATTGGGAAATGTGTGAAGAAATGCCAAGAGATATGAAAGGAAATAAAAGCACTTGGAAGGGAAATGGGAACTTCTGTGTTATGTATGTATGGAATAATATTTATCTCGACAAATTGTTTTTGCACATTTTCACCGAAAGGGAATATATTTACAAGACCAGTAGTATAACAACAGTCGATTACTTGAAGGAAGGAGGAACTGAGAAGGAAAATTCTACATGGTATACATGTGACATGTTCACAAAGACCTGTGTGTACTCAATACAGGGCCTTCTCTCATACACATAAAAAGCTATAGACCTAGATGTAATAAAACAAGTGTATTGACTACTGTGTTGTCTGCATAACATTAAGTGATAGATTCTAAAGTTGTCGACACAAACAAACATGCTTCTGCCTCATGTATATATGCAAATAAAGAGTCAAATTTAATAATAAAGATATTACAGAGACTCCAACTTCATATTACAGTTATGTAAATATTATTCAAAAATGTACTCTTTGTTTAGTCCAATTTTAATTGTCAAGTGCAATATAACAATTATGATAGTAAATAAAGCATGATTGGCACGAAAAAGTAAACGAAGACAAGATATACAATACCCAGTTTTAGTTGTAATTAAGGATAAAGATAAATCTGTGGTCCCATGCAAGAAGCTGATTATCCACATTTATGTAAAACAAAGAAAATGAGGGTTAAATACAAGTACGATGGTATTGTTTTATAACGTAATAGGTGTTAAATATTGTATGTAATTTCATAGCCAATCAGATTATTGGAGCCATATTTCTACAGAAGATGTAGATTGTAATGGCACATGGTCTGAAAACTATATTTAACTTTTGTTGGCAATGTGGGTTAACAGGTTTATGCATGGGACCACATAATTAATGCCATCTTTGTATTTGAAGTTTAATGCTTCAACTGTTGAAAATCAGTGCCGGAGGGGGGAGTTGGTAGGACAACTGATACATGTACATGTATTTACATCTCTCATCAAAAGTTAGTTCATTAACTTACATATATAGAAATACTTTATAAAAAAAACACTCATTTCAGGTGAATTAGTAGTTTGTTTATCTTGTTGTTAATTGTACTAGCTAAAGATCCTAATCTAGTCTGGTTCCTTGTTGCTGAGATTGATGGTAAATTACAAAGGGCAAAACCGTTTACTCTCATCGTTAGAAAACTTTACCATCATTCTCGATGTTCTGGTCTCCGTAAAATTTCAATACTTTGTCATCATTTGAGATATTTATACTATTCAATTGTGGTGTCCGAGATTTTTGCATCAGTTATAAATACATTATTACTCCAATTTTTCGCAATAAGTCTGACCTATTTTATTTCAACTCGGATTAATTATAGATTTAGCTCATTCTTAACATCATCGTCTTGTAATATACTGTCCTGTCCATTTTCTTACTGTTACACCCTTCGAGTAAATGCATGCCTTGTGCACATAATTTTCAATACGCTGAGCCTGGCCAGTTCTTTTTTTCATTTCTTATATCAATCTAGGTCAGTACTTGATTGCAATAATTAGTGGCAAAACGGCCGATGTAAATTACCAAAGCATGATTATTTTTGTTCTGATAGATGTTTTAAACATGGAGTTGTTTTTAAAAGGGAAGTGATATTTTGGTCAGTTTATTTGAGGAAATAAAAATAAAATACACATGAATCTTGAAATTTGCAACCTACTGAAATCTGGAATGTAACGATGTCTGGTAGAATAACGCCTAACCACTAAATTCGATGTCAACTCCGATAAACTGGAAAGAAGAGCATTCCATGTACATTAGGTTTGTAGTTTTATTCTATGCATTTAGAACTTTAATTAGTACGAAAGGCAATTAACAAGTTTACCTGGAATTACAGCTTCGGCTATCACTCAGAACTGACGACTGCAGAGAAACATGAAAAATGAAGAATAAATTAAGATAATAATCCATTATATTGAACAAAACAATGTGTAATTTTCATATGCTATATACACACATGTTCTAACAAGACTCGTTTTTGTTTGTTTCCTTCCGTGTTTAATTTGGTACATTCAAGCGGAAATAAAAAACAAATTAATAAATCAGTTTATTCCCTGTACCACTGGTTTTCCCCTTCAACTGAAGTTTGTACTTAATAAACAGGCGAGAGAAACTGGAACAATGACAAACGAGTAGTTTTGTATAACTATTGTTGTTAAATTTACCCGTTGCTATGATGATGATGATGATGATGATGATGATGATGATGATGATGCTTATTATTATTATTATTATTATTATTATTATTATTATTTTCAATAAATTATTCATTTAATCAATGATGAATCCTGTGTTTTATTGGTCAATGCTGCTAGAGAGACATTCGTTTTATTGAATAACATAACTTGCTTTCAAGGACACGCCCCTTGACAACCAGGCTGGAACTACTTTTCCCTTTTTCTTTTTTCTTTTTCAGAAAATCATGCAAATATAGAATCTACAGTTCATGTATTTAGTGTTCAAGGAGATTTAATAACCACTTTAAAATAAAATAAACAAGCAGATGGTGTAAATGTCTGGCTAAAGTAAACATATGAAAAATTTGCAACTATGCAGCAATTTTCCGTAAATGTATTAGAGGCTCCATATGTGTGATATCAGTGTAATAAATTAAGGAAAATTGACAAATTTTG
>JACSZP010010013.1:0-17180 GCA_016161895.1 Pinna nobilis
AAAAATATTTTCAACTATTTCTGCTTCGAAAAAGAAATTTCTCATATAACTGCAGATAGAAGGGAATCAAAATCGGCATAAATCGTAATTAAAGTTGCAAGAAATTTTCTTTGAAATCTGTTTTTATGTAATTTTGAAATTCAAAGAACTCCCTAATACCCAACAGATCTTTACGACATTTTGATACCGAAAAAGTTACTGAGTGAAAATATTTAGTGTATATAGTTTAATTTTGCTCTGTGAATACTTGTTAAATCCAATTTAAAACTTTTTATTGGACAACCGATATTGTGAGACAAAGTTTCAAATATACAATTATATCTAAAATATTTTAAAATGGATATTAATAACTGATGGGCCAATATGATCCATTTTAGTTTTCTAACGCTCAATGCGGACCTGAAGGGCGATGCCGGGGAGGAAGATGCGTAGGTAAGACATTTTGTATGTATGCATGTATGTATGTATTTATGTATGTATGTATGTATGTATGTATGTATGTATGTATGTATGTATGTATGTATGTATGTATAAATGTATGTATGTATGTATGTATGTATGTATGTATGTATGTATGTTTGTATGTATGTATGTATGTATGTATGTATGTATGTATGTATGTATGTATGTATGTATGTTACAAACCCGGGTTGTGTACCTGATTCACAATTGTTTTTAGAGAGTCTTCATTCTTGTTTTTGATCTTCTTCAGATAATTCAGATACTCCTAAACCAGGAGAGTACACACTTGGCGAGAATCAGACTGGCTTGGTGCTGTTGTTCAATTTCAACAAGGACAGAGAAGGTTTGCTATATAATAATATTTTCACTTTATATATATTAAGTTCATCACATGATAATTTCTTTAAATATCATAAGATAACGAGGCGAATACTATTTAGTGTAGAAATCATCTGTCCTTGACTACAGGATTACTACACGTAGCAACGAGACTATACCTAGGTATAGTCCATACCTAGGTATAGTCCCCCGCGAAAGCAAACGTGGTATCAATAGTTCTGGCAATGACGTAGCGTCATGCGACAGAGTGCTGGCAGAAAGAGGGCTAAATATTTTAATTTGTTGATATTATTACAATATTCTCTCTCTCTCTCTCTCTCTCTCTCTCTCTCTCTCTCTCTCTCTCTCTCTCTGTGTGTGTTTGTCTAATAAAACAATACGGAAATATTTAACCTTTGTTAATTTTTAAAACATCGGTCACGTTATGAAATATTTATAATCTGAAAAGAAATATAAGATTTACTTCTTCATTTTTTTAGAAACAGAGATGTGGAGAGTTAAAAAATGCCACCATGAGGATGGAGACACCACCTGCCATTGTAATGCAAGATAAGGCACAACCTGCACATAAAACGCAATAAAATTTTACTCTTTTTGCCGGTAAACTCATTGTATGTACATGTACATTGTATTGATATTCATCTTCGAATAAAGATGTTCAATGTCCTACTGTCCTTAACAAAATTAATGCTATTTATCCCGATGTAAGTTTTATTTTTTTTAACTACACAGTTCGTGGTAATTTTGCAAACGATCTGCCTGTGATTTGATATGTTTTTAAGTTTTTGTAGTTGTTGTTCCTCCCACTTAAATAACTTTTTACTGAAATGACGCCATCAAATGTTGATGAAGGACTTTAATTTTAGCCTACCCTCGACACTTACTACCATTAAGTTGCTACGGACCTCGGACGATGTGTCGACAAATACTGCAACAATAGAACATTCCTGTCTCATTTAAAGAATGTAAAACGCTAGTCTCCCGTTGATGTGATCATCCATCGACTTGGCGTCTTACGAAGAACATTTACTGACAAGAATAACAATGTATTCCCTAGTACATCTTAACGTTGTTGTTGTTATTGTAATGTTGTTTAATGTTCCACTCAAGAATCTTACACTCATATTGAGACGTCACCATGTGCGGGTGAAGGGCGACAAATTTTTCCTTCGTTCGGCACTGCTGGCCATAGAGCAGGGAGGGGGGGGGGGTCTTTAACGTGCCAACACGTATTGTAACACGGGACCTGGGATTTTAATGTCTCATCCGATAGATAGAGACCCTTCGATTCGAAGTTGAACACGGTAACCACCCGGCCACTGAGGTCCCTACATCATCATCAATCTGGGAAAAACCCCAGATTACAAAGGTTTTCTTGTACTGTACAAAGGCTCTGAAAGAGAAAGCAATACTCGTACATCAGCATAAAAGCTATAGAGAGTGGCTTCACAGTGACTATTTATACAAGCAATGTTCTAGAAAATATATATTAAACTTAAAAACAAATATTTCTACTATTATTTCTATCGATTGCAAACGTTAATCTTTTATTCTGACCTTTGATATGCTAAAACGAATATCTACATGTAGCAGGATTTTAGACTCCCTTAGAAAATATAATTTATTATTTGTTTTCCAATAACATGATTTAGATAAGGTATGGTTGCTTCAAATAAGTATTGTTATCAATGTTATTGCCTCAAAGAGATATGTCACAGATGTCAGGGAGATGCTTACCTTTCCGCAGTGCTTACCTTTCCGCAGCACATGAACTCATCTCCGGACTTTAGTTGGGTTTGTACTACCAGAGACATATATAACACATACGATAGTTAGCAGGTTTGTGATTGCGCGAGAGTTCAATAATCTCTGTGTTATGATTACTCTCTGGTAGTGCTCATTTTTTAGTTGTAAGTGTTGTGTGGATTACTGTTAGAAGAATGTATTGTTCTACTCTTTTGGTGTTCGAAATTTTGAATACCCTTTTTGTATTTTTCTTTTCTTTTTTCAAATATAACTAGTTTAATTGAAACTTTATATAATTTTTTATTAGATTATAAGAGCATTTTTCATAAGATTACTTTTGGGGTCAAACGATCAAATTATGACGGCCATTGTTGCTAATATTTTAAATTTGTTACATTAGATGTCCAATTTGATTCAAATTTGATATAATGTTAGATCTAGTGTAAGAATAATTTCGGGGGTCAAACTGTTATTCATACTGGTAGCTAGGTTTTCAGATGATTTTACTGGTTTTTTGTACAATATTTGATGAGAGGTCAAAGTTGATATTTAAAGTGAATGTCTAGCTTTCAGTTGTATAGTTTTATCACATGAATAGCATGCGGTACATGGACGGATTTGATACATGGTTACCAGGCGAGGAAATTTAAGTGTGGTGGTGTGAATCAGATTTGGATTCTAAAATGTTTTAATGACCTTTTAGAGTAAATACACAATCTGGGCCTCTCTCTTCATGTAATCATTTGACTTTTCAACTCTATATATAACCATTTCCCATCCTAAACTAAAACAGAAGATAATTGGTTCAGCTTTGTTTTGACAAAGAGGATGGCGAACGTAGATACAAATATTTCGTTCTAGGAAGAGGCAAACCATATTTTGTTAAAAACCACTGATTCTAATAAAAAGTTATTTGAAGATGGCATCATCCTGACGCTTGAAGTTTTGATCGACAACATATTTTTTGCGTTCCGTGAACGGGTTTTTCAACAGACTGTCGGAAAGTTAATGGGTACCAACTGTATTCCTTCTAGTTGCCGACTTAAATCTTTATTTGTACGAGGCTAATTTCATACAGAGGCTGTTAAAGAATAATGACAAAATATGTGTCCGATCCTTTCACTTCACATTCCGCTATATGGATGACGTTCTTGCATTAAATAATTCCGAATTTGGTGACTATGTTGATAGCATCTGTCCAAATGAGCTCGAAAAAAGACACCATGGAAACCGTCAGGTCTGCCTCATACTTTGATCCACACCTGGAGATTGACAATGAAGGCTTTTTGAGACCAAACTCTACGACAAAAAAAGATGAGTTCAATTTCCCTAGATTGTGAACTTTCCATTTTTAAGCAGCAATATTCCAGCAGTACCTGCATATGGAGTATACATCTCTCAGTTGATACGATATTCCAGAGCATGCGTTTCCTATCAACATCTCCCTGAAAGAAGATTGCTGACAAAGAAGTTACTGAACAAAGGGTTACTAATAGTTAAACTGAAGTCATCACTTAAGTTTTATTGTCGAGATAATGACCTGGTTGATCAATATGATATATCTGTAAAGCAGATGATGAGGGATATGTTCTCCTTGTCGCATACGTAATCTCGTCCTTTTTCTCGTTTATGACCATCACCGATTGTGACTTATTCCCCAATACGACTCTATATGACACGACGGGTGGCGCGTGGAGCAAGAGTTGCTGACCCTTCCAGAGCACCCGGACTTGCCCCCGGTCTTTGATGAGGTTCGTTTTACTCTGTTTTGGGTTTCACACGTCTTGTTGTGTCGATTGCTGTTTGTGTTATTGTCGCCATTTCTTTTGGCCATGATTTATCTGCTTTTGCATTGTTGTGCCCCCCCCCCCNNCCCCCCCCCCCCCCCCCTTGGTATCTTTATCCATCATCAACCTTTAAATAAAATGATATTTCAAAACACAAAATTTGGCAAGTATCGGATTACCAACTTCCTTCAATATTGTAAATATCAGGAGCATATTGTTCATTTTCCTTTGTTTATCCTATTCAGTTTGGGATCTCAATCAAAATTCTTAGAAATATTAATCTGATGGTAAATTATTTTGAGGAACGCCATAGCCGAGTGCTTGGCGTGTTTGACTCTGAATGGAAGGATCCGAAGTTCGAATCCACGCAACGCCACGCTGCGGTTGGTCGTCCGTATCCTTCGGATTAGACAGTAAAAACACAGTTCCCGTGTCACAGTAGGTGTTGGCACGTAGTAAAGACCCGTCCCTGCTCTACAGCGATAAGTGCCGAGCATAGGCAAAATTTTTCGCCCTTCACCAGCGCACGGCGATGTCTCCATATGAGTGAAATATTCTTTAGTGGGACAACAAAAACGATTATTTTGAGATTCATACACTATATTCTTTAAAGTTCGATTTAATGTCGACTTTGTCTGAAAACCCTTGGTCAAATGTCAAATTTGTAATTTGAAATATCATCTATCCGATAGGTTCGTCCCTCTTTGAATGAGCTAGGTCGTTATTCACAAAAAATACCCAAGGATCCTAGATCACATATCTAGATCTTTCTGAAGATAAAATTTGAAACCTTATTTTTCCTATATCCCCTTACTGTATTGATTCATCAAGCTCATAATTGATTCATCTGTTTCCACGGCCCAAAGATTATCAGTATGTGCTTATTCATATCAAAAGATAACATATTCGCTAATCTGGTGGTTGAAAAGGATTTTAGGGATCAAATATTTATAAAATTGACTTCCTTGTTCTGATAGTCTTGACTGTGCAGAGCTAAGTTCATCCAATTATCGCTTTTAATTCCCCGCGACTGAAATAGAGATCCATGTATAAGAAAAACCAATCTACCATACATCCAGTAAAGAATATACAACTCTCAGATTTATGAGACATCGAATTGCTCTGTGATCTTGATCCTTGGCAGAACTCATCGATATCTACAATAATGGATTCATGTACTGAAAATCAAATTATCATTATCATTTTTATAAAAATATTTGGCTTTGAATAATTCGAATTGCTATGTGGCCTTGACCTGAGACCTCGATACTTTTTAAATAGTACACCTCATCACTCTCTTCAATTATGTGGCAGTAACCATATATTGAAAATCCAATAGTTTCTGAGATATTTGGCTTCAAAAATTTCAAATTGTTCGGTGACCTTGACCTTTGATCCCATGACCTTGACACTTCCAATGTTGGTAGAATCCATTGGTCCCTACAATTATGTTACAATAACCATTATTGAAATCCAATAGTTTTTTTTAGATATTTTGCTTTGAAAATTTCAAATTGTTCTGTAACCTTGACTTTTGACTCCAGGACAATGGCACTTCCATGATGGTAGAACTCATTGCTGTCCACAATTATGCAACAGTAACCATATATTGAAAATCCATAGTTTCTCAGATATTTGGCTTTTAAAATTTCAAATTGCTCTGTAACATTGACGTTTGATCCATGACCTTGACAATTTCCATGACGGTACATTCATGCAACAGTAACCATAACATTTATATCAAATAATTTCTGATTGGCTTCAAATATTTCAAATAACTCTGTTATCTTGACCTTTGACCCGATGACCTTGACACTTTCCATTATGGTAGAATTAATGGGTTTCTACAGTTATGCAACGTGACCGTTTATTGAAAATCTTTTAGTTTCTGAGATATTTCGCTTCGAAAATTTAAAATTGTTCTTTGATCTTGACCTTTTACCCCATGACCTTGACACTTTCCATAATGGTAGAACGCATTGCTTTCTACAATCATACAATAGTACCATAGATTAAAATCAAATAATTTCTGATTGGAATCAAATATTTCAAATTGCTCTGTGATATTGAGCTTTGACCTGATGACCTTGACACTTTCCATGATGGTAGAACTCATTGCTGTCTACAGCTATGCCACAATAACCATTATTGAAATCCAATCGTTTCAGATATAATTAGCTTTGAAATTTTCAAATTTCTCTGTGACCTTGACCCTTGACCCCATGACCTTGACACTTTCAATGATGATAAAACTCCGTGCTGTCCTCAATTATACAGCGTAAACATTATTGAGTATCCAGTTTCTGGGATACTTGGTTTCGAAAATTTCAAATTGCTTTATGACCTTGACTATTGACCCCATCAGCTTGACACTTTCCATGATGATAGAATTCATTGCTGTCTACAATTATGCCATAATGATCATATATTGAAATCCAATAGTTTATGAGATATCTGACTTCAAATATTTCAAATTGCTCTGTGACTCTGACCTTAGACCCCATGACCGTGACATTCTTCATGATGGTAGAACTCATTGCTGTCTACAATTATGTAACAGTAAACATATATTGGAAATTTAATAGTTTCTGAGATATTTGGCTTTAAAAATCTGAAATTTTGAATTTTCAAAATGATCTGTGACCTTGACCTTGGATCCCACGGCCTTGAAAATTCATAGGATTGTAGAACCCGGTGCTGTCTACAATTATGCATTAAATATCCAATAGTTTCTAAGATATCTTTGATTTTATAAACAAATTGAATAAAACAATACCCAATGGCACTTATCTTTTGGCACATTTACGGACCGATTTGATTTTCATTCACAAACTTAGTACATGTAGATATTGACTTAACAATGAAAAAAGTAACCTTAATTTGAAAAAAATCTGATCACTGGTTATTGAGAAGATTTTTGAAGATGTACCAAATTTTATCACTCTTTTGTCCCTTTTCGGGCCCCTAAGGGAGCTGGCCCCTTTTAGTTTGCAAACTTCTGCAGCTTCATATAAGGTTACTTTCTATCAAGTTTAGTTGAAATCTGGCTCATGGTTCTTGATAAGAAGTCGACAATGTGAAAACCCCAATCGCAATAGGTCACCACGAGCTTTTGGCTCAGGTGACCTAATGAAAGAGCAACGGCACAATGAAAAGCCCTACTCCAAAGCATATGTATCAACCATTAAATATTATCTTATCGAGCTTCATAATTATGTTGTAATGGAGTCAGTCATAAAAACACTACAAATAAAAAATGACAACGGACTTGTGTCAAATTGGCCAGGGATACCGTATTGGAAACCGTTAATTCTGTATCAGTAAGGTAGAATGGTTATCAACATACTGAATAGTCGAGAGGCGTCTCCAATGATGTAGGATTTACTCAAGTTTCTAATGGATACCTTTCTATATCACATCCCTTTGTATTTCTGCAGTTTTATTTGAAAATAATTGCATTAGTGAAAGACACAATACAATTTTTATGACGAATAACATCCAGAATTATCACAAAACTAGCTTACCAACATAATGATTAATAGCACCAATTTTCTTGGAGTTACTTCCTTTTAAATGTGGTCGACAGAGGGAAATACCTCCAAAAAAAATATTGCTAATCAAACCTTTCTTTTTACTGAGGTTTGTAAAATGAGTAATTCGCCTTCGTCCTTAATTTACCCTCTCTTCGTAGAACGGACGTTAGACTATTAAACTGCAATGAAATGGGCAGGTATGTATCATTACCTTTAATATAAATGAAAAACGACATTGTTCGGTATTTCATCAGAAAGAATTTATTTATTTATTTATTCTAGACAGTTGAAAATAAAGGAAACCGACAAGACATTTAAAGATTAAATTTAAGGCAAGTGTGCACATTACATAAAAGGCAGAGAATGATGAAACACGTCACTTCACAGATGGTACTAGCATGGATCATTTCCGATAAGCGCCATGGTTGTATCCCAAAGCATTGACGAGATTACTCCATAAGCGGCTTTCTTCAAGGCTTTCTTTCCAATGCAAAATAGTTTTTCTGAGACACCACCTGTACAAAAAATGCAATTAGTGCATATTATGTTTTCCGATAAACCCTCGTGCATTCATTAACATATTCGATTTTCAGCTTTCTTCGAAACAACTCAAGTTAACGATACCTCAAATTTTATCACATTGCATCAATTTTAAAGGAAATGCTTTTGAGTTATTGTTTATAAACTTTTTTAGAGTAAACTTTTTAACTTTTAAGTTAAAAAAGTAACTTTTTTAGTTTTAAAGTTTTTTTAATTAACAACTTTCATTTCACCGGTGCTGGAATCTCGAATTCCACTTAAAGTTTGAATGCATTTTGATATAGTCACTTAACATGTTCGACGTGCGAAGTTCGAAGTGCGAATTCCGTGACGATGAAAAGTGTCTAATAAGAAATAGATATACCGCTCTCTGTAGTCTTATTGATCTCAAGTTGGACAAGATACATCTGCCCCAAGTAATTAATCTCTGCAAAATCCAAGACGCTTAAATAAAAGAAGGGTACATGTTCTAGCTGTAATTGACAAAACTGTCCATAACTAATGGATAGGTTTCCATCAATGTCTGGTAATTCAGTTAAACCCATTACATTACATACATATTTGCTATATGCAAATGTTTCTTCACTTTTGTGCTGTGAAAGATTTCATATAGGTTCTTATAGAATTTCAGGACAAATATAAACTGGATGTTAATTGCATGACGCCTGCTACTACTAAGATATGAAAAAACAATGAAAAAAAGAAAATACAGAATTCAAATGACAACTAGAGCTTTATTTGCGTCTTCCCCTAAAAGGTAAACACATATAATTAAAATTTGTATTGAAGTATATTAACTTAGTAAGGTTGTTATTTATAAAAACTTTTTTTTTTTTAAACATACGCAACTTACCTTTACAGATCAGCGTATTTCGCAGTTATGTTCGGCTCACGCAGCGTACAAAGAATTTATTGAAGACTTATAAATAGCATCCAATTAGATTGGTGCACGAAGTGTTTTCTACCCCTTTAGGATCTTGTCACACCGTGCTTCCATGTATAGAAAAAGAAAATAGGATTTTACAAATTTTATTTTGGTTTACATAGCATTTGGCAATATTTAATATTCTCATGATTACTAGTAGAGTTATTAACTTATAAGTTAATTGCTATTCAACTTCTGTTCTTATGGTAATCATCATTATGTATAATAACTGTAATTGTGCTGAGAATTATAACAGTCATCATTCTTACTAGTCATTTTAAACATGTACTACGATCATACTACGCTCTAGTTATACTCATATTTAAAACTGTAATATACTCTGGTGTGGGGCTAGTTTCCGCTTTGCATTATAAATAGGTAAAGGGTCACTAATGTATTGCTTTATTTGTTGTTGTTGTTGTTTTCGTTGAAGAAGTATTTCATGCCCCTGTAGTTATGACACATGTAGTGTAGAGTCTTTAATGTGCTTCATTTACAGTCTAGGTATCTTCGGTTCGTGTGGATCAATCAGTGTTAGACATAAAGGTATTTAGGGTAAGATTTTCAGAAAACGCTACAGTACTTCACAATGACAGATTCAGCGAACTGAAAATGAAAGTAGAACATAGACTATAGATTAATTGTTCAATAAGTATTTCAGTTTAAAAGGGCCGAAACGGTATATGCGTATTGCTAAAACTAAACTGTTTTTCCTTTATCTTCAAAGTTGTATTAGGGAGACTGACTGCTGGTAAGTGGGATTTTTAAAGGGCATCTGTCGCCGAATTGTAATAACATTGCTCTTTATATGATAATATGCTGCAAAGCTAGTCTTAATCAATTCGTACGATGTGAGATGTCAGCTTACTCGCACAAGATCGATGTTCTTCCCTAGTATAATATAGTATATCCGGGGTTTCTCCTCAATATCTAAAAAATTGATCCAACCAAAACTGATAAATATGCCAATTAAAAACTACAAAATAATAATAAAATTTTCAAATCTGAAGATAATATCTGAACTGAAAAGTTAAAATTAATTAATACGAAGACCAAATATCAAGTATACTTTAAGTCGATCTTTATAGCATGAAACCACACTCAACTCGCTTATAAATACTATGGATTCCTTATTGCATACATATACCGTATACGTCACTCTGCAACTGAAGCGTTTTGTAACAAATCGCAAAAAGCAAAATTGCTGTCTCCAAAGTCTTGAACTTATATCCAAACAACCAAAATCTCAACTTGGTAATTCCGAATGGCACACTAACGATAAGTCTATGAGTAACCCCTTTCAGTTTTCGATCTAGAAGTCGAATATCAAATAATTTGTCCATCTTTCATACTGGTCATGTGGCTCCATGGGTTCTTGTATGGAATTGTGATAAAGTACAAAGCATTATCCATCATTGTTCGTTACTTTTACCTTTTCACAAACAGTCTACCCTGCCGTACTGACTCACTGAATGAAAGGGATACCAGCCTTCTGCCTTACAGGGCCTAATTATATATACTTCACAAAGTTTTCTTTCCTATACAAATCATCTGAATAAAAAGACCACCTCTCTTATGTGACCCTTTTTGTTTATTGCTTTTGATAATCTTTTAAACAGCTTACTCGGTAGTTGCAAAATAGTTTCTACCCCAATATATTTTCTTTACTTAATACTAGAAAGTAAATTTTTATATATGAGGAGACAATTTGTTAACAATGCCATACACCTAATCCCGACATTTTTACCGTTTATGACTTACCGAATTAGACATTTCCTCGGATTTGAAATAAAGGTTACACAGCGGGTGCCGCACGTGGAGCCTCTCGTAGCCTGAACTCGACACATTGCCTTCTTCATCGTTATAAAATATAGATTTTTACATTTAATGGGTTGTGTGTTCCCCTTGTCGTATACCTAATCCCAACCTTTTCTTACCGATTACGACTATTACCGAATTAGACATTTTCTTGGATTTGAAATATGGTGACACGGCGGGTGCCGCGCACGGAGCTGGAGTTGCTAACCCTTCCGGAACACCTGAATTCACCCACGGTTTTAAGTGGGGTTCGTGTTACTCTGTTTTTAGTTATCAATGTATTTGTGTATTTCTTTTTGTAATTTTGTCTCCTTTTTGTTTTTGCCACGGTTTTGTCTGTCATTGACTGATTGAAGTTGGAATGTCCCTTGGTATCTTCTACTTCACCCCTTTATCGAATTACTACATTTTCTAGTCGGAATTCAAAACTTCATCACATTTTACAAATCTCAATACATTGTATTTCATAATGGCATACAGTTCATGCTGACAGTAAAAAAACAAACAAACTATGATAGTCCTTTTTATATTATTTATTTAAATAGATAAATTAAAAAAACCCATAGAATGAAAATTCTGCACAATGAACTTCTGAAAGTAAGAATATGGAAAAGTGAAGTCCAAATATGTTTAGTTGAAATTGGTAAATGAGATAGAAAAGATAAAGAAAAGACCGTCTTTTACATTCCAATCTGTATATCTGTATCAAGTATCAAGTATTTTAATTTAAAAAAAACTTACATATAGGCATCTTATATTACACAGAGGATTCTTACGTAAAGACTACATCACTTAGGAGACAATCTCCAATTAAACTTCAACGACAAGAAACTGATAAAAACGGCATGGTCTGATTGTAAAATATCAAAGTCAAGATCACAAGATCATAATGATCATACTTTATAATTGCTGTAGGCATAAGTATCCTTCTCAGTCATGTCAAATAAAGTGTTTTCAATGATGGTTCAAAAGATGAAGTTGAGGTCACTAGATTTTGAATAAAAAAATTCTGGTTCTTAACAACTATAGGTAACATATAATGTTTCTATTCCTATTAATTATTGACTGTCTGTCTTGATAGCAATGTTCTCCGGGGTTTGCAAATTAAGAGTACCACTGACTCCATGCAAGGTTATACACAAAATCGTCTAGTTTCGACGAGAATTTTGTTCATCCATTACTCACATGTTATCTGATTTCCAGTTCCCCTTTCTTATTCCATTTAATTACTTCTAAATATCATTAAATATACAAAGTTGCTTAACTAAACTTAAATGTTTTTAATAAACATGTATTTGTGAAAGTAAAAAATCATTTTTATGCATCCATCATTTCAGATAAATAATTTATCACATATTGAACTGTAAAGAACAAAATAAACAATTGATTTTAATGAGCTAAATGATAACTGAATGACAAGTCAAATTTTATAACCTCTTTCCGTCTTGCCTCTATAAAACAGACAAATGACAATATAAACATAATCCAATTTCCTCCAAAGGGAAGTATCCTTGTAAAAACATAACAAAACAATATTTTTCCACAAATGTTCAGCCCCTTGGCCTTAATCAATTGACGACAGTAACACTGGTTTCTACATATTTTTATATGCGTATCATGAAAAGTTTCATTGAAAATGAATATCTTTTGACAAATGACAGCTTTTACATAAAATTCAGAAGCTTGAAATTTGACTGATTACTGATAGAGATCGTAGACCATGCCATCAAAGGGTTTCATTGAAATCTATATGTGACAAGGCATATAAAAAGTGCTGACAGAAGATTGTATATCGTTTAGATAAGCTAAATTACAAAAGTCTCTTTTCTTCAATTAGACTGATAAAATGACCTGTCAAAATCCAAACACCTAATAAGAATCGTTTATCTATGGGGATGACAATGAAGCCCTGCTATAAGAGATTCTACGACATGTTCCCTTGGGAGGATAAACTTGCATTTATCTTATAGCACTTTTTCAATGTCAAATAAGTTTGCCAAACCTCTAATCAACAGAAATATAAGACAATGCGACAATGTAAAAGTCACAAATTGAAAACTAATGCCACCTTGAATATGTATGCCTTTAAACTACAATTAAACCTGCTTTGTTGCTCACAAATATCTAAATTCTTGGCCATAAAGACTGTTTTTGTCGTCCCCATTGTGCCATTTGTGTAAACATTTTGCTTTATATGAAGAACTCCTCCATCAAAAACTAGTTTATTATGTTATTTATCAACAGGTTATATTATATTTTATAACTTAACTAAAATCCCTATTTCACAAAAAATAAACAAATAAAAGATGAATGCACTTTAAAAATAGTGAACACTCTACCATGATGTCACTATCAACTCTCAGAATATTGTTCACAGTAACCATTGAGAAATATGTACTGGGTATGAACCTGTTTCCACTGTAATTTGTTGGGGTTTCTGTTTAAAATTTCATACAAAGTTAAAAGGTATTTCACACAGAAACCTCTGACAAGTTGCTAACTTTTAGTGAAATCTAGAGAAGTATAAAATGGAACAATTATCCTAAGGTGAAATAGCCATTCTTTCCAAAAAAAAAATAAAAAAATAAAATTTATAGCCATGTATAAGCTGTGACCTTGACCTTGTACGTATGGCCTTGCTCTACCATACCCATGTGACCTTGACCTTGTATGTATTGCCTTGCTATACCATACCCATGTGACCTTGACCTTGTACGTATGACCTTACTCTATCATACCCACAAGATCTTTTATTGTACATGTATAAAGTTTCAATAAAATCACGTCATCAATATGGGAGAAACTGTGAGATAAGATCTGGTCTTAAGACAAACAAATACAAAGATGGACAAACAGACTTGTTGATTCCAGTATATACCCTTCCACTTTACCAAGGAAGTTATAGAATAAATTGTGAAAATTGTAAAACAGAAAACATCTAAGTTTGTAGTGTTTAAGAAGAAGTATATAAAACCTTTACATGTACAATGCATGTAAAGAAAACATTTATATAGCATTATACAGAAAAAATAATAAATGGCATTCCTAGCATCCACAGACATGGTTCCGTAACTGTTATCTATTTCAAGTATAAATATCCCCAAAATAAATGGAGAACAACTCATAAATTATAATAAACAAAATCATACCTAATTCATGATTTTATCCCAAGATTTAACTTTCATAAATCATTTTGAATGTGCCTAAAACTATTTCAAATGGAATATATCATTGTTTGTTCAAATTCATCACAAAGAATGGCCATATGATCTACATCTACATAATGATGATGATGATGGTGTACCCAAAATATAAGGAGTTGTCACCTAAACTATCTCTGAAATTGGCATTATGGTCAACTCAGATAATGGTCAACATAACCCATGCTTAATAATATTTGGTCAACTTGGCCAATTTCTTTTGGTCAATTTAGACCATTATGTCTGATCATTTTGGATCAAAATCTGTTTTAATTAAGGTGCAATAATTTCAGTAATTTTCTTTTCAGAAATATTGAGATATTTCAGCCATTCAACGCTACAAAATTTAGCAAATATGGCCTGTAAATATTACTTAGGGCACATAGTGACTCATGTCCTATTATAAAATAGGAATATTATATTTCATAATAATATTCAAAAATATATTTAATATACATATCCAAATAGTGTCATATTTTCATGTCCCATTATTCATAATAATATTGATATTAATCAAATAAATAATGAAAATCTTTTAGGATGATCTGGGTAGCCTATTTGATCCAGTAAATATAAAATTTGATTTGATTTACCACTAGAAAGGTTTGTGTTGACCAAATGTACTAAATATACTAACTATAAAATATTTTGACTTGACTGCAAAACTGGTCAACTAGCCCGAAAATGGGTCAGTATGATCATGGTCCAAGATGAACAAGGGTTATGTTGGCTAGGCACCAAAGAATTGCACATGAATCCATTCAAATAGCAAATATATAAATATATGTCACATATAAAGACATGACACATCTGAATCACCACAAAAGCAAGCAATGAGTACTACATGTATCTCTACTATGTGTGTAAAAGTTGTCTCCTCTGATATCAATTCATATCAAATGAAAATCAAGAGTTATCTCCCCCTCAAAGATTTTACACATTTAACAGTCTCAGCATAAATCAGTTTAACAATCAACAGTTAGCTATTGTACTAATGTACATTCTCAGTAACAGAATATTGGTCTTTGAGAATTTGAATTGTACATAAAGTTAAAAAACACATACATCAGTGTAGACTTCCAAATTGAACATAAATAAAAGTCTGTCTCTAAGATCACTTACATTCATTGCACATGGCATGTGGCACACAAGAAAAACTTCTTCTAAACATTCACATATCTAGATAAGAAAAACTTCTTCTAAACATTCACATATCTAGATAACTTATCTTTTACACTCGCTCAACAAACATTAAATACAAATTCCTCACAATCAAAGTTGAATCACTTTGTTTTGTTTCTCAATTCAACATAACACACTTCTGATCTACCATGTGTAAACTAGCAAACTTAACTACATGTACTGTTGTTGTTGTTGCATTGTTGTTTAACATCCCACTCAAGAATATTTCACTCATATGGAGATGTCACCGTGTGCCGGTCAAGGGCGACAAATTTTGCCTGTGCTTGGCACTGCTGCCCGTAGAGCAGGGAGGGTTCTTTGATGTGCCAACACCTACTGTGACACGGGACCTCAGTTTTTACTGTCCCATCCAAAAGACAGGGACGGCCAACCGCGGGGTGGCGCTGCGGAAATCGAACCCCGGACCCATCGGCTCAAAGTCGAACACGCTAACCACTCGACCATGGAGGCCCCAGCTTAACTACTGGATTCAACATAATATGTAAATAAGAGGAATCACATGGATTGACCATTCCACTTACTTTTTGTTTTATCGTTGCTTACATGAACCTCCTCAGAATCTTTTAATCATGTGAAAACATTTGATATGCCAGTGCAGGGATTCTGCCCTAAACTACGCATGTATACAGTAAATATTGATCAGTGAAGGGTCTTAGACATGCCATTAAACTGTCATTGGGCACTAGAATTTTTTAAGGTCCAATCTGCAACTATTACATGAAATATGTCAAGCACTCTGCTAAATCATAATTACTACCTATGTAATCCACTCAGGTGTGTTGCAGCCAAGATTTGAACTTGACATATCCTGCACAAGGAGATGGTTACAGCCACTTGGCCACCTAGGAAGTAACTTTGGAGTCCACTTCACATTTCAGACCATCAATGTCTGGTAACATATTCAAAACCCTGGCATACTCAGCCCTAAACAAAGGAATCACTAATAAGACCACTTACAGGCTAAAGGCTAAAAAAAAAATAAAGGCTAGGGCTAAATAAGTGTTCAACACTCATCCCACATTAGAGATCATCATAGTTCTTTTGTTACTGTAGATTACCAAAAACCTCACTCATGAGAGCACCTTACTAGTACAGCCATTTTTTCAGTCATGTGATTAAAGTATTGTAAACACAGATATTCCAATATTTTGTTTATCAATCAAGCCTGCCAAACATCATTTTATATCAAAGTGACAAACAGTAACTAGAGTTTACTTATGTTTATAACTTAGGTTTGTCACATTAGGCCGATAATCCGGAGGCCTGCTGCTACATGTACTGAGGGAAATTTTAAGCCTTAAGGTCATAATAGCAGTTACTAATTAGTCCAACTTACTACATTGTTTGATTGTTGTTGTTGCATTATACAATTAATCACTCTTTATGAGGTCAACATGGTGAAATTATGACCCGAGGCCGGACCCATGAGGTGACCTGACCTGACCGAGGCCAAAGGCCGAGGTCAGGTCTGGTCTCCGAGTTGGTCCGGCCGAGGGACATAATTTCACCATGTTGACCTCATTAAGAGTGATCAATTGTTTTATTATACCGACAATAAACTGTGAATTCATATTTTCATACAAAAAACTTCCTTTTTCTTTACTCATACTCTGATATAGCAAAATAG